>CANYBF010082047.1:0-33119 GCA_948192965.1 Dalechampia spathulata
TTCACAAATGAATCCAATCCCCAGTGTTTTAAAGGCTTACACTCTAACCTTTACAATTTCAATCCTTATAATCAACTCAAATATACAATAATCCCCAATGGATTAATCTCACACCAACCCCACAAAGATTGCAATTATACATAAAGAGCAAATGAAGAAACAATCTTGAAACTTACTTGTGATAGGTGAGAATAGCTCAAAAATGAATGCTCTGCAAGTGTATTTTTGTTAGCAAAGAAAGTATGAAAGTTGTGTTTTTAAAACTAGTCATTTCTTAGACTTTAAAACCTAATTTCTAAGTCACGTATGGCTGTACTATATTTGTACGCCCATACAGATTCAAAACTAACCGTTGGAAAATGGGAGGGAACTATGGTACGGCTATACCATCACTTGGTACGCCCGTTCCAACTCAAGTTTCTTTATACATAAATTTTCCTGCGAGTTCGTGTACGGTCGTACCACCCATTTGTATGCCCGTACTGAAGTAGGTTTACTGATGAACACAATTCCTGCGAGTTGGCGTACGGCCGTACCAACCAATGGTACGCCCGTACCAAACTCAATGAAACAATACCCATAAGGTACGTCCAGCCGTCTGGCCGTACCACTCACAAACAATAGTTAGTATGCCCGTACCAAGATTGGTACGCGTGTACCACATAGAAAAACACTTGGAAAATTGCAATTAACTTAAATTGACTCACTCGTGACACAACACTCAAAACCTAGGGTCTAATAGGCTAAAAATATACTTGGTTTAATAATGATGAATTGTAAATAGTTTACTTAATAGTAGGTAGATAATAAACTTGAGGGAAATTAAATGTGAGATTGAGTTATGCTTAAGAAGAAACACACAAGAATTGAAAACAGATAAACAATATATAATGGAGTATGTTAAGCTGGCCAAATCATAGGAATTTAACTAACTTAAGTGCATCATATAAAAACTTTTTAAATGGATTACATAGAATGGGATAGATGCACTTAAGTTTGGTATTTGGAAGATTATCACATGGATACTGAATTAATAGTAAAAGAATATGGGAATTAGAGGAAGGTTATGATATTAAGTGTGAATTCAGATCAATTAAACAAATAATCATGATTATCTATTTATAGTATAAAAAATGCTATTAAATTTAAGTGGTTGAATGTTAACATTAGCAAGAAGTTAGAACTTGTGTCTTAAAATACCTGATAAGTCAATGAAACAATTAATTAAAAACAAAATATACAAGGTTATGGTTGACATAAACTACGTGGAATTGTTTCTAGTAATGATGCAAGATTAGCAAAGCTAGTTTATTACACCCATAGATAGGGGTTAGTAGAATATGTTTATAAGTTCTAAATAATGTACTAATGGCATAAGATGTAATTTTGAGGAAAAATGAACTTAAGTCTATATTAAGTTACATAATTATAATCGGGTTAATTGCGGAGACTAAATAGAATGTATTCAGCTCTAGGAGTGTGGTAGGATAGAATATTATTTGAGATAGAAACTAAGTTAAATATACGAATTAAAAATATTTAAATTAAATGAGCTTGAAAGAGGAGGATGGGTGAACTCCTTGGGAAGTGCATGATTTTCAATCGTGTAAACTGTTTCAGATTATTTAAGCTATAGAATCATGATCAGAGTAGAACAGGGAGTCTATTGTGCTAATAGGAAGTGTTCGAGATTGAAATATAGTTAAGGTTATCGGAAAGGACATAAATGGTACTAATGGAATTGTCTAAAGGTAAGTTGGGAATTTTGGAAAATTGGTAAGGGTAATCTTGGAAAGTCTAATTTTAAGGACTAAATTACTAATAATTAAAATTGAAGCATTGATTTAAGATGTTTTAAAGTTTATGGAGGGACTTGTTTGGTAAAATTGAAAGTTTAAGGACTGAAGTGTAATTTTCTAAATATCTAAGGACTAAAGTGGTACTTTTTACAAAGGATACATGTCTTATTCAATTATAAATCTTATATTTATTAAATTAAGTAAGAAAAGAAAAGGAGAGAAAAGTGAAATTCTTTGGAAAGGAAGAAGAAGAAGAAAAAAATCACTTTCTAAGGTAATTTCTTAACCATTTTTCAAGAAATTTTTAAAGATTTTCATAGAAAAAGTAGTAAATTTCAATTCTCTATCATTTGGTATAAGTTTTACATTAGGAAAGTTGAAGAATAAGTTGGTGGAAGTAAGTGAAAGATTAGGGACTTTTGGGAATTTCTTGATTAAGGTAGATTTAAGTTGATTTAATGATAGAATATGATAGAATAACATGTATTTACTATAAATTAAGCTTTGAATTGAATTAAAATTTTATGAAATGACTTCTATGGTGAAGGAATAATTTAGCCAAGCATGGGTTCTTAATGGAAATGTAATTTAGTTTGATTAAATGATGGTTAATGAAAGGAAATTTATTCAAATTAATGATTTTAGTAAGAAACATAAAAGAAAGAAAGTGAAATAATGAAGATATAAGCTAATACATTTGGGCAAAGAAGGATTTCCATGTAAGTGAAGGGTTTGATGAGGAATGAATGTGTATAAGTGTGAATTAGAATGAAAAATGATGATTCTAAGTGTTTAAAGTGAATAAAATTGAAGAAAAACCAATGTTAAGAAAGATCAAAATATTCGGCTATTATGAGTTTTTATGGTATTCATCTTGTTTGAATGTATGATGATGGAAATGTGACTTAATGATTGAGAATGTATAATATTTGATGAATAATACGTAAGATTTTAGGTGGATAGGATATTAGAGGAGTAAATAGTTATATAATGTGTTTTAATTTGAGATTTTGTATTATATATTATGAATTGTGTTGGAATGTGAATTGAAGATGTTGAAATGATGTTTTAGAGGAAAGGAATTGTGTTTTCTACAGGTGGATTTATAGATTTAGAAGATGTGATTTTGAGATATTTGAATTACAAATAGAATTCTGTCAAAATTTTGTCAGGATTTTGTAATTTGGGTAAGTAGTTAAATAAGATAAAAAGGGGTGTTTAAGAATGATTTAAGTAGTGATGTACTTTAGTATAATGAATGGAAGTGAGAAGTGGATTATGGTTACTCTGTAGTTTTTTCAGTAGTTGAAAAGTTATGTTATAAAGCTTATTCTTATAGCTCTTTCATATTCTGTTATTACAGCTGAAGGAGTTGAAAGAAGTGAAGTAGAAAAATAGAAAGAAGTGGAAAAGAAATCCCATTAGAGGTGCATGCACAATAAACATAAATGTATTTTTTTTTAAATGATTTTATTTGAAATAATTGTTTAATTATCTATTTTCTATGATTGATTACAGAGTTAACATGCATATTACTTATGGATTCTTTAATATGAAATTTCTTTTATCTGAATGATTTACTTTGAGTTGATGCTTTATGATTTTATTTGATTTGACTTTTATTTGATAAAATATTTTTGAAAAGAGAATATTTGTTGATAACCAATAACAGACAGATTACAATGTGATAGACAGATGATGATGAGATATTCCTTATTGGTTCAGAGGTTGAGATATCTGGTCCATCCTAAATGAGATATATGTACACTATAGTATATGATCACCTAGGGATAGGATTGAGGCCCATCTCACATCTAGATTACAGTAATTCATTGCTATAACTTATGCTCCAGACAGATGAGATTAGTCACCTTTGGAGTGGGATTGAGACCCATCTCCCATCTGGATTACAGGTTTCCTATAACTTATGATAGAGATAGAGGATATCATAGACGATAATAATGATATAATCATAATTGAGATTATATGTTTTGATTTCATTTTTAATATAAGGTTTTACTTGTTCTATATCTTGTTAGATGTTATTTTATATGGCGATATTGTTTTCATTATGATATACGATCATATTATTTCTTAAAAATGCTATCTTATTAACTAATCTTTATTTATTCAGCGAAAAGGGTATTTGATATTGCTTTTAATGATATTCGTTTTATATCATTATTTTGATTTTGTTTATTATACGCTACTAAGTTTATACTCAACATTTGTTTCATTGAATACAGATTAGTGAAGTTATTGATGGTTCATCAAACAACAGTAGGTTTGTTTACTACTTTACTGCAAGCATACAGGTAATTGTAGTAAGATATCAATCCTACAAGGGTTAATGGCTTATGCACCACCACTTTGATTTCTAATCTGTCCAAGCAATAATAATGGTTTGGTGTTTGGAAGTGATCAATTACAACATTAAGTATGCAAGGGAATGAAATAAAATCAATGATAAGAAGATAAAAACAATAATGAGAAACATAGGAATTGAAATCATAATCACCAAGTTGTAACAACAATCATGTGCTTATTACCACCCAATATATTTGAAAGCATCAATCACCCTCTCTCGAGGTGAAACCAACTAGATTTCATTCTAATCTCAAAATCACTATCTCGATCTATTTCCTTCAATCAGAGAAACCATTAAGTAATCATACAAGAGCTAGGAACATGTAGATCTCTCATACACATCTACCTAACTTGAATGAATAAGCATTCTATAATTTAATTCTCGTTACAATTAGAAAGCATAAGAAATTGATTAGAAAGCTAATCTTTAGAATTAAATATCTCTTAATGTTCAAGCATTTTATAATCCAACTCTCATTGTAATCACAAATCATAAATATTATTTCTAATACCACTCTTTAGAATTAAACATTCATAGTAATATATAACAAGCATAATCAGTTATCCAATGAGGGATTTCTAAAGGCAATTCCTACAAGAAAGAGTTTAGCCACCTATGGCTTCAGAGAAAAACAAGAAAGATAAAGAATAGCAACTAAGAACACAATCTGTAGAAGAATGGATGATGGATTCCTCCCTAGCACCACCTTGATTCCCTTCTTAAATCCTTAAATGGAGGTCACATCTTGCCTTATTTTCAATTTATCCATATCTTTGCCCATTACATCCCCCATGTCCTAGAGTCCATTGCCTATTAAAGCTCTTTTAAGGTTTTTTGTTCTTGTTACCCCTATAGAATCCACTTTCTTTAACTCTTTTCTTCTATCAAATTACCTTTAAATTCATCCAATAATTGAGAGTCCATGATCATGGAGTTAATTGCCATGATCATGGACTTGTTTCCAGTGGCTTTCTCATGGTGCATGTCTTTTGCCATGAACGTGGAGTTGGGTGCCATGATTGTGGAGTTCCTCAACAGGCTTCCTTTAGCTCATGCTCTCTACCACGATCATGGAGCTGCATGCCACGATTGTTGAGTTGCTTCTTCATATTCAAAAACTCTTCAATTTCTCTTTATTTGCTCCTTTTAAGTCTACATACTTAACACACACATCAAATTCTACTAAAATAAAGTAAAACATAATAAATTTGATGCAAACTCACAACCTAAAACACCTAAAATATAATACATGATGACACACATCAATGATAGAAGCTAAGATTTGATGAGATTTACACCTGGCAAGCCAAAATTGTTGGAAGGGACCGTTTAGGTATCTATCACGTTATGTATGTTTATATCTAACATGATGTAAGTATGCAACCATGATATTACCTAGAGACAATAAATTCTATTTATATATTTATATCATGTTTTGGTTTAATATATGCATGTTTTTACATGATAGCTTTATCCATACTATTTACTTTATCTAAATGTTATATAGTTAGTGAAAAATGGTATGACCGGATTTTTGACACAACGTCACTTATAGAGTATTTAATCATGCAATGATTTTATTGAATTTTATGAAACTTCATTTTGAAAACTTTTATTTTAATGATAGAAAATTTTTAAATTCCCTCATTTTAATGATTGAAAATACAGTCAAAATTTTTATGCCACTGCATTTGATTAATGATTTTTAATGTTACTTATTAATACTTCTAACTTAAAAAAAGGAGCGATAATTGATTTTTAACATCCCTTGTAATATATTTAGCGGATTCTAGAGTTAGAGTGAAATCTGTTAAGCATATTATGGGAGCATGTCATGCCTTATAAGAGGGGTAAGGTGTGACATGGTTTATTTCACATACTGAAGTAGACGAATTAACTCTTGAATGAAATGCCTAAATTAATTAATAAAAGTTTACACTATAAGGGTGGCAAGTTGTTAGCTAACATTGAATATAACTGTTTCATATATGTAAGCATACTGGACAACATTTTCACACCTCATGTATATGAGTTGTATATATACATATACATACATACATATATATATATATATATATATACATGTATGTATGTATATGTATATACAACTTAGTTAGAGAAATGAAAACCACCTAACCATGTTCTTGATTAAGGAAATAGTATATCTAGTTGTGGCCCATTGTCTCGCTAAAAAGCTATATTTATATATATTCACTTAATTAAGTGAGCAACATGACACTTTCCTTTAATAATGCCAAATGAAACGAAGATCCCATAGAAAGTGAAAGTCTTGTTGCACTTATATATTATATTAATGTAGTGGTCTATAATTAAATTTTGAGATTTATTCATTTTAAAACTTAGCTAAAAGAATTTCAATATATAGTAAAACTCGTATATAGAGTCAATGTAGATGATTTATTTATAAGTTTTGGAGCATGTAGTTAACATATGATTATCACGATTGGATGTGTTAATACTCATGGAAAGACTAAAGTAAGACAATAGTATGTAGTGAAAGGGCTAGAAGAACATTAAGCCACCATTGAACCATATTCCAATATAAGTAACGTCATTTGAAATTGATGTAGTAATGCTTAAATTAAACAATATGAAATCTATATGTAATGTACTTAGAAACCTATGAATTTGATATCACTATACATATATATACACACACACATGTTTCTAGCTTATAAACCTACATGTATTGATGCTTAACATATAAGATTGAATTCAAAATCATGTAAACATATAAATAAATTAACTAATTTATTAGCATGAAAGCAAATGCAATGTTAGAGTTAGTTGAGCGAAGTAGCATATAATGACCAAATCATTATTCATGCTAGATGAATATGAAATTATTAAAGATATAATTAATGTAATTAATTATAATACCTAAGTTAAATAGGACAGGTAATCTTGCTGGAATTACGAGCAAATATATATATATATATATATATATATATATATATATTAATCTATTATGATCGATGTTATAGAGCCAATAATAGGATTTAATTTGTTAAACAATTCAACTCTAAGTAAAATTATACATGTGTTACATATGTATATGTACATGGCTAATAGTAGCATGTGTTATATTTAATTTAAATATCAAGAAACTCAAGTACACGCAAGGAAAATAAAAAAATTACTACTCCTAAATTTGTGTATAGACAAAGACATAGTGAAAACAGGTTTGTACCCATTACTAAAAGGTATAAATAATATTCTCAAATATGTTATACCAATTATGATGATAACGTTTGATACATATTATATATTCATTACATTTTAGAAATGTAAATAGTATTAGTTATAGTTATGTTTATTAATTAGTATTTACAAATAAGATTATCATGTAAATTTGTATTTTTTTATAAAAACAAAATGGGTAATGACAAATTGTTATATATAATAAAATTATTAAATTTTATTAATAAGATTAATTTCAATTGTGTACATGTTTTATGATAGTTAGGTCTTAGAAATGAAATTAAGAAGTATCGAATGGTCTGATAAAGATAATTATTTTATAATTACATTTAAATAAATTAGGCTATAAACAACTAATGTGTATTTAGTTGATAAGTGTATATATAGGAAAATTTATTGGAATAATGATTGTTAGTTTGTTCATTTGAAGCTACTTCTAACTTATATATATACATATATACGAATTTGAAAATTAGTGATAAAAGGTATGGATTACTTTGTGCTTAATAATAGTTATGCTATAAATGAAACTATAGGTAAAATAAAAAAAAGCTTGAAAATTCAAGCTTTGGAACATAAAATATTATGCATTTTTAATTATTATTCATTAATAATGGTTATGCAATATATGAATATTCTAGATGATCATAGATTCACATTGTGCTATTATTATTGATTCAAGCTTCATAACACAAAGTGTTATGAATATTTAATTATTTTATATTAATGTTGGATATGTGATGTATTGACATATTTTGAGATGTTATTTTTAAAATTGTGTCATCTTTATATAAACGCACATGCATTAAAATCATGCATTATAAACTATCAACCTGACATTTTGATGGAATAAAGGAGGCATAGTTATATATATGCATAATATATATATATATATATATATATATATATATATATATATATATATATATATAAAAGGTGATACAAGGGAAGCACTAGTATATCTATATATGAAATGATACAAAAACAAAGAAATACAAAGATAGAGAATACAAAGGTACTGGAAAAAATAATAAATAATTGAAAATATGTCCAATACAGATTATGCATAATTAGAAATAGAGACTGTTGTGATCATAAAAAATTGACAAATTCATAGATGAATGATGAAATGATAGAGAACATAGGAATACATTATACATATGCATTCATTATCATTTAGCATATCATTTTTTGCAAAGAGGAATGCAACTTTGAAATTTCCATCTGTTGATATCAGGCGAGTTTTCGCTATTATTGATTGATAGTGTAAAATTATAACTAATTTATGAGAAAACTGATGAGTATACAGAATTAGTAGTAGAAATTTATTATTTATTATTCATTATTATAATAATCTAAGATTCATGGATGGCTTTATTATTGTTATTGTATTAACTAACAGAAAAAAAATGTTTTGATTGATCTACATAGAAGTGAGTTGTTTACAGAGATAACTCCCAGAAATTATCATTTATCATCATTAAAGTGATTGAATATTAACGAGATGATTTTATTTATCAATATATTTAATATGGTTAATTATTATGGATTCGCTTATTCATAAGTAAAAGTTTATACCTGACACCTTATTTATGGTTGCGTGTCAATATGTGATGTTAAATTTATATTTATGCCTATAGAGTGTATTAGATTACTACAATCATATAGATCAATGTCAATTATTTGAATTAAAATTATTTACTTACACCTATGAATGTGGCTTAGATACAATATGTTATGGTATTGTTTTAAAAACACAAATTACTATAAATGCTAATATATTGTTACGTCAAAATAATGACTATTTGACATTCTTTTATTTTAATATGTTAGCACAATATATGATTTTTGATGTAAGTATTTAATATGAATACATGCTAAAGTGAATTTATGTGGAATGATGTAACAACTATTAAAACTAGATCGAAAGAGATGAAACGTATCACATTCTGGAATACAATTTAATAACTGAGTTAGGAATAATATTCATTATTTGTGTAAGAATGTGTATATTCTTTTAGGATTACTATTATATTATTTACATATTTTAGGCACCATTAAATATTATACTCAGTGTTTATCATTTGATGGATGCAGATTAAGATAATAAGGAAAGTTCCTCAGATCAGTGGAGGATCAACTAAAATAGAGAGATACTGTAATTTTGTATTATTTATGATCCCTATCTAAATATTTTGTAATCTTATTCTTAACTTTAGCATGTTTTACAATACCATCATGAGCAATTATAAGTAATAAATATTATCATTAGCTATATGGAGATATATATATATATATATAATAAAAAATAAAATAAAATAATGAAAATTTTCACATATCCTTTATAGAGTGATTAATGAATTTCCACCAATCAGATGTTATACTTTCAACCCCTAAGATTTACTAAGTGTCTTGTTAGTGCAAAGCAAATGTTAGTTCTTAAGATAAACATAAATAAACATATAATATCATTAAAGCACCATACCAAACATTAGATATCATTCATCATCAACTTATAGACATATATCCATAAAATTAAAAAAATAAGCCAATAGACATATATCCATAAAATTAAACAAATAAGCTATAAAGTACTATTAATAACTTTCTCTCATAGAAGAGTTGCAATAGCTTATGTTGCATCTTCACTATATTAGACTTGGTTGAACTTGCATGTTATGCTTTATTATATGTTTATTAATGAACCATTAATAAATTTGCATGCCTAAATAATCAATAAAATCAATAGTTAGTACTTAGTTACTTTTGGTCTTAGAGAATGATACCCTTAAGCTATATTCATAATCTATACACTTATGGTAGTGTTGATTCAAAATGAGGAATTAAAAATTGAAAACTTATTGAATTCATATAACATCAAATTGACATCACCTTTTGCACTAATAAGTTTTTAATACCATTATTGAGGACCGTTAATGCATATAGTTAATACTAGTGATTTAAGAGTAGTTAATTAATTTAGGACCTTATTTTTATTATTGGTTTTCATTTATTTCTCTTTTCATAATATACTATGCTCGACATATAAGGAGAGCCCTTAATGTTGAGAAACTAGTCTTAATAGACTTGGAAATTGAAAGAACTTTTTATGCTAACTTAAGAGCTTAAACACAAGCATTTAAAATAGAGAACGAGCCACTAAAGGAGTATATAATGCTTAATAATAAGGGGTTTCAATCAAGCATAACACATCCTTCAGTCAACAATAATAACTTTGAGCTAAAGTTGAATCTAATACAAATGGTACAAAACTCGTCATTCCATAATCCTCATTAACTAAGGTGCACCTTCTAGATTCTTTAAGGGAGTTTAGTAAGTAATCCTCTTTTGCTGCCTTAAGGAATTATAATCCTTTTTATATAGTCAAGCATTCTTAAGTGGTAATCTATGTCTCATATGTCCAAAAAAATAAAAAATTTCTTATTGCCAATAGTCTTAATTCCTTCTAACAGTATCCACATTACTTAATATAAATTTATGCATCTAATACGCATCATAATAGATTATAGAGTATAATCATTTATCGCTTATGTCTTGGTCATCTACTTCATTATTTTCAATTCATTAGAACATTAATTAATAATAATCCATGCTTTTACTTAATCGTTCACCCATTCATATCATAATTAACTATCACATATTGACACCATACAATTTATATACGATAAGCAATAATCATTTAAATGCATTTTAGTATGTGTAATTAACAAACATAATAATACCAATCTAATTTCATTTACTCTACTAACAAATCATATGATAACTCGATTATTCCTACTTATGTTTTCACTTAAGTTTGATTTAATTCCTCACAATATGATCTACTCATAATAATTTTATGTGTTCATAATTTATAATCTTATTCCAAGACATAATAACTTATCTTAAATAGCATGTCCTTCTTTAGTCTAATTAATTAATTAGAAAATAATATAACTTATATTCTATTTAATTATTTATCATTATTCTATCCCATGTTATTAAACTTCTTAATTATATTATTATAAAATATGCATAATTCAATTAAAATTACTAACTACAATTATTCTAGCGTTTATTGGCCTTGATTATATTTTTATTCAATACTAACAATACAAATATTCGTAAGTGTCTTAAAATGATTTAAATATTAAATTATTATTCTTATTTAATTGGTCACTAATTATGTTAATAATTTAGTCGTTAAAATCAAAATATAACTAAATGTAATTGTAACCATAATTAAAATAGTGGTAATGAGTGTGTGGATGTGATAGTTTTATTATTTGAAGTTTGATGTTTGATTTTGATTTCTATCTTTGTTTAAATGTGTTTTTATGTTCAGCCGACTGTTTGCTTGTACGTTTATTTGCTTTTATTTTATATTTAGGATGTTTAAGACTAGCTAGTTTACAAACTTCTTTTTTATTTTATTTTAAGTTCAAGTTATTTTGAATGTTAAATGAGTTAAACTTTGATTATGTTTAGGTTTCATGTAAATGTATTCATGTAGCATTCCTTTACATTCATATTATTATATGCGTTTTAGTGTTTACTATCACACCTTACCCCTCTTATAAGACATGGCATGCTCCCGTAATATGCTTAACAGATTATACTCCAATACCGAAAACCACTAAACATATTACAAGGGATAATAAAAACAAAAATCACATGACCTAGTGAATAGTGACTCATGAATAGTACTTGATGAATACTAACTTATGAATAGTAACTAATGAATAGTACTCTTTGGTATAGTACTCATAACAAAACATAAGTTAATTACATAATGATAAAAACAAATCAAAATTCCATAATTAAAAGACTCCAAACAATAAAGAAAACATTTATCAAAAGCAACGACATAAAAATTTTGATCGTATTTTCAGTCATGAAAATGAGGAAATTTTAAAATTTTGCCACCACTTAAATAAAAGCTATCAAAACAAAATTTCATGAAAATTCAACCAATTTCATGTATAAGTAAATAATTTTAAGGTAACAAATAAATTAAAGACCTAAACTCATTTATGTATATGCATACATTACATAAATATGATAAACATGGAAACACTATTCTTTATCTTTTGGGTATTTTTTGTAGTTGCATACTTACATTGTATTTAATATGAACACACATACTAAAATAGCTACCTAAGCGTTTTCCTCTATGCTTCAACTTGCCAGGTGAAAATCTCACCTAATCTTTATTTCTTTCACTACTATGATCTGCGTTCATAAAAAGGAACACTGAGCATAAACTCAATGGTGCACAATAAATGAAAATAAAATAATAATAATAATATGAAGTGAACATCATTAAAACATGATCAAATACCTTTTACATCAAATAAATAACATTTGATCGCATATCATATTAAAATTGATATCACCATATCAACTAACATCTAACAAGATAGACAACAAATAAAATAATATAGTAAATTGGAATTAAATCATATAATCTCAATTATGTTTATATCATTATTATCATCTATCATATCCTTTAACACTGTCACAAGTTACAGAAAACCTGTAACTCGGATGGGAGACGGGTCTCAATCTCATCCTTAAGTGATCATATACTATAGTATGCACACCTCTCATTGGGGAGGGATCAGATATCTCAACTTTCAACCCAATGAAGAATATCTCATCATCAATTATCTATCTCACAATTAACTATCTGTTACCATTTATAAAACATAATTCTTCTTCAAAAATTCTCATCAAATTATACATCAAGTAAGGTGATATCATATAAAATAAATTAAATAAATAATTATTCAAATAAAACACATTTTCATATAAAAGAATCCTTAAGCAACATAAATATCAATTCTATAATCTGTCGTAGAAAATAGACAATTAAATAATTATTTCACATAGAATCATTTTTAAAACAAATACATTTTATGTTTATTGTGCATAAACCTCAAATAGATTTTTCCTCTACTTCCTTTCCTTTCCTTAAATTGTCCTTGTTAACTCCTTTAACTGTATTATAGAATAGTAATAGAACTATCAGAAGAAGCCTAACCATACCCTTTTTCAACTACTTGTAAAAATTACAGAAGAACAAAAATTCACTTCTCACTCCCAACCACTTCAATACACCTTCATTACTTGATATCCATACCATAACATACTTTTATTATCTTTTATAACTTATATATCAACTTATTTAAATTACAAAATTCTGATAAATATGAGTTTCGTTTGTAATTCGGATATCCCAAAATCAAATCTTCCAAATCTATAAATCCACTTGCAGAAAAAACAATTCCTTTCCTCCAATTTATCATTTACACAACTCCAATTCATCATCCAATTGCATTCACATCACATTTATATATCCATATTACAATTATTACTAAATACACAAAATATGGTATTTAACTTCATCGATACCCTATCCGACTAAACTTTTACACAATATTCATCACATATCTTATATAACCCACCATTTAACTACATTTCCAACATGAAATACAATCAAACACATTCTTAGACATAAAAAAAACATAAATAGCCAAATTCTTCTAACATTAATTCTATTAATTTTCTTTGGATTTTATTTACTTCTAACACTATAAATTATCATTTCTCATCCTCATTTACATTCATATACATTCATTATAAATCAAATCCTTTACATACATGCAAACCCCACTCTGGCTGAAAATATAAGCATGTATTTCCATCATTTTACTTTCATGTTTCTTATTTCTTATTAAACTCATTAATTTTAACAAATTTCCTTTCATTATCCATCATTTCATCAAACTAACTTACATTTCCATAAAAACCCATGCTTGATCGCATTCTTTCTTCTTTATACTATGAATTCTACATCATTTTAATTCAAACCAAGGCTTAAATTATAATAAATATATGTTATTCTATCTTATTATACTCTAAAATCAACTTAAATCTACTTTAACTCGAAAATTCCCAAAAATCCCTAATTCATATTTTACTTCCTCCAACTTAATCCTCCACTTTCTCAAGGAAAAACTTATATCAAATAATAGAGAATCAAAACTTTTTCTATCAATTTCTTTAAAAAAAATCATGAAAAATGGTTAAGAATTTACCTTAAAAATGATTTTCTTCCTTTCTTTCTTCTTTACCCAAGAATTCTGACTTTTCCCCTTTCCTTCCTCTTATTATTTACTTAATTTAATAAATATAATAAATATAAGGCTTTAAGTTGGAAAAAGTACCACTTTAATCCTTAAATTTTTAAGGACTTACACTTTACCCTTAAACTTTCAATTTTACCAAATAGGTCCTTCCATAATCTTTAAATATTATAATTAAGTCCCTCAACTTCCATTATTAGCAATTTAATCCTTAAAATTGGAATTTCCAAGATTGCCCTTACCAATTTCGTAAAATTTCAACTATACCCTTCGACTTTTCCAATAATACCAAATATGTCTTATTCGATATACTTCACTATATTTCAATTCCAAACACCTCCAAATAGCTTACTAGCATCCCTAATTTACTCCAGAAAAGATTCCATAGCTTAAATCATTTAAAACAGTTTACACAATTGAAAATCGCATGTTTCCTAGGGAGGTCACCCATCCGCCCCACTTAAGCACATTTAACTTCAATACTTTTAATTTGTATATAAAACTTAGTTTTTATTCTGAATGTTGTTCTATTCTACTATATTCCTTGTCTCAAATATGTTATATTTAGTCTTCACGATTAACCCGATTATGCTTATGTAACTTAAAATAAGCTTAAATCTAAAGTTTTCAAAATTTACATTTATACCATTAGTTCATTTCTTAAGAATTTACACATTCTTCTAACCCCTTATTTACGGGTGTAACATTTACAATGGTAATTTTTGCATATTTAGGCCTTGCACTTAAGTTTGTAGGTATTTGGTATTTTGTATGTTGGTATTATGTCATATATGTTTTACATTATTTTTTTGTTTATATTTTAGCTCAATATGCATTGCATTTATAATGATAATTGTAAATTTTTTGGCATGCATATGCCTCATATTTCCATGGCCACCCTTAATTAATTTTAGCTTGAATCCTTTCATAAAGCTAGTTTTGTTATTATTGTAAGTGTTTAAATTTAGTCTAAGTAATTTTTTTATAATTTATCATTTTAATCTTTTTTGAAGTGCTTTTATTTTTACTCTTCTTTTAACATTTTTTCCTATCTTTACTTGCATAATGTTTTCTTGTCTATTTATTATTGAATTTTATGCTTTTGTTTTGAATTCTAGTTTTTACATGTAGTAGGGTTTAAAAAGGGGACTTACATTGAATAAAATTTATATTATGTTAACATTTTTTAGGATTTTATGAAGAAAAATCTTAAATTTTTTAATTGCTTTAGATTAAGCATGAGTCATGTTGAGTTCGGTGCATTTTAGCTTTGAAAAATTCTAGAAAATGTTCAAACTCAAGGGCAAGATGAGTTGTGTTCCCAATAACAAGAGTTGTGTTACTTGTGCTCCCTTCTTATGCCTTCCAAAATTGAAAAAATAAATGAATTTTCTAAGTCCCATGAATGGAACATGAGTCATGTCACTCATGATCTTCACCATTGACCAATAAATTTGAAAAAAAATTGAGGGATGGGATGCTTACCGAATGGAACACAAGTCGTGTTCCTCATGACATGACTCATGTTGGCCCTATTTTTACCCAGGAAATCAATTTCATTAAACCATTCTTCCTCTTCTCCTTTTTTCATTCACTTTCTTATTTTCCCTCTAGACTATAACATCCCTCTTTTCCCTTCCATATTCTATTGATTCTTCATCAAAATATCTTCCATTCTTGCATTCAGATTTTATTTCTCTTAGGTTTTCATTAGGTATTTACCTTATTTTCTTCTCCTCTATAACTTCTTTCTCTTTAGAATACAAGATTGCAAGAACCTTAAATTGTTTACGTAAGGATTTGATTTGTGTTTGATTACAATTAGGTACTTTTACAATCATTGATATCATTCACAATGAGTACTTCTAAGGGCAAAAGAAAGTCTTCTTTTTCTTTCATAACACCAACACCACCATTTCCAATCACCTATGTAATCCAAGAAAAGAGGTATGATAATTTACATTCTAGAGAACTTATTGCCATAAAATTTCTTGATGATGATGTTTAATTCATTTGAGATGTAGAAATAAGATCTATAATTTCATTAAGAAGTTGGGGTGGAGGGAGTTTATATTGTTAAGGGAACAATCATTAGATAAACTTACCTTAGAATTCATAAGTTCAATTAGAAGGCAATTGAATCCCTTACTTAAGAATTATGGAATTTTAAAGTTTGATTTAGGTGGAAAAAATTTTGCTTCTAGTTTAAATGAATTTAGAGAAATTTTCCACATGCTTAGTGATGGAATTGATGATGTCTCAAGCAATTTTAACTATGTGGATGAGTTTTGGAAGGCATGTTACCAAGGATCACCCATAATATGATTCTAAAAGCTTAAAAGTAAGCCAAATTAAATCCCCATTGATTAGGTATATGATGACTTTATTTTCCAATATTATACTACCTAGGAAGGAGGAATCAAAAATTACTCAATTGGAGCTTTTTCTTGTATACTATATGGTTGAGGGCATACGGTTTAATGCTACATTGTGGATGGTTCAAAATTTTATTAGGCTAGGTGAGTCTTTTAAGAATATGCTTATATGTTGTGGGGGATTAGTTACCATCATGGATCATCATTTTGAGGTTTTTAAAACTAAGAAGACTAAATATAATATGACCTCAAGGAAAGATAAGTTAGACTTGATTTCATTATCTAATAAGAGGATAGTGAAAAAGAGCAAGGAGGCAGGGAGATATTATTTTTGCTCAAGGGAACATGCTCCATATGAATATAGGATCCAAATGAGATACCTCCTCCGCCACCTCCTCCAACTATCAAGGGTGGAGGTTTTCCTTACCCAAGGATAGAATAAATATTCCATATCTATATTTTATTTATATATTTTAGGGGTGTATTAGTGAAACACTTTGATGTCTCCTTCTACTAGACCCAATTATACTCCTAATTCTCCTTAGAAAGAGTAACTAGTTAACCTTAGATGATGTTAGAGGCCTAAGCATGATGGCAAGCACTTATCAGGCTTGTATTTAGTATAGGATATTCCCCATACCTATATATAGAGCAAGTTAATCAAATCTATGTATCAATCTCATTAATTAATAAGAGAAGTACCTAAGCTTTATTTTAATCATTATGCCTCATTATTATCTTGTTGTTACTTTCTCTTATGTAGTGCTTGTGTTATCCAAAGAGCTCCTTATGCTCTTCTAATCGGATGATAATGCTAGTAATGCTTGCATGTAAGGCTTAGCTTTTTCATAAACTAATCATTTATTGGATTTGAGGGTTGGCTTGTGTAAGAGGTGTCTTATATAAGCGCTACATGAGTCCTTGTTGAAGGCTGAAACTTAGATCCATGACACTTGGTATTCGATCTAAGACTAATATAGTCAAGATAATTTTGATTGTATATGATAAAAATGCTAAGATAATGCACATTAAAGTGCTCGGATAATGTGTTAAGGAAGTTAAAGAACTTTTAGTTGAACTATATAAGGAAGGCAACATAATTGAGTGACTTTGAGATTATATGAGTATGATACTATATAATTGAAAATAATTTAGATAGTTTTACAGTTGCTGCAAGTATGGGACTATCCAATTTAGAATTGTTCGAGCTATTTCAAGATTATATTAGTATGGAACTGTACAATGGAGAATAGCCCAAAAGGTTTGATAATATTATCCATAGCACTAAGGTTTATGCCTTGTTTTTGTTATTTCATTACAAACTTCATAGTCAAGCACGCATGACTTGGAGCAATTATTGAATTAGTAACCTCTTGGGAAGTTTCTTAAGAAACATGTGAATATCCTACATGTTGAGAAGGTCTCATCGTTACATTACGGAGGTAGTCATCAAATGATTTGTTATTGATATGTATAGTATAAATGGATGGTTTATATGAGATCTTTCATCCTTAAACTCGTGTTAAGATGCTTTAAAAATGAGTTAATGTATTTTATATAATGTTGAGTGAAACACATACAAGAATTGAGGCATTATAAATATGTATGGCATGGGTAGATAACTTATGAAAGAATATTGAATAAGCATTTGTTTAGATGCTTGGTAAACAAATTGATAAATTTTAAATTATGTTAAGTAAAACACATGTAGGAAAGTATGCCTTGAGATGCTTGAGAATGAAACTAAATGGCGCTTGTGAGTTGATCAGATTATTAAATCTTAAGCTAGCATGCATTGAGGCACTAGTAGATCAAATAGAAATACTCAAGGTTGTGATAATCTAAGTAAATGTACTGATAATATGCTTATCAGATGTAGAATTGCTCAAATTATGGTAGCTTGAGTAAGTTGCTTGTGGAACGTGTGAATTACTCCATAATGGTTGAGTAATTGCATACAAAATTCCATCTCTTTATAGGTTGACCAATAGAGCTTGAGGTTGCTCATGAAAGGGCAATTACAAGTACCTACATCCATCCTAGTGTGGAGTAGAATGGTTGGCTAAAGTAAGGTTGTTATGGTGTTATGTAGATCAATATTGAATCCATTTAAGATTGCTTATATGAGAAATCTTAGTAAGAAGTGAAAGGTAAATCACATCACTAATGGTATCTCTTTTAAATGTGTAAACTATTGAATAGGGAGATAAATGGAGTCGCTTGTTCATTTAGAGTATTAAAGTGGAATTATCTATGCCCAAAAGGGGTTTCTAGTTTCATTACTAATCTACCTTGAGTGGGGGAGTTTAGGATAAGTCTTTGTGGTGGTAGAACATTGGTGAGTACTGAAGAGCTTTGTTAGCGATAATTGTTAGACATATGAAGAGATTCTATCAAATGTTAGAAGAGTACTTAGGAAAATTTGTGAACTCCAATTGTACAAAGTGGACATCCTTTATTAGTATCACTAAGCTCTTAATGGAACATATGAGTTTGCATGTGGGGAGGTGCAGAAGCTTAAAGCTAAGAGTTTAAAAGCATTTATGATGATCATTTTCTATAGACAATGCAAAGTGTTGTGTACTAGTGATAAGCTATAATTCTTGTAAGAGATAAGTCATTTCTCATGTCTATAATATTTAATTTGCCATGTTATTTGAGAGTTAAAGTGATTACAGTTTTACAAGTGAATACATGGGTATTCTTAAAAGGAGATAGAAAATATATTCTAACTTTTGATAAAGTGTATTATTGTTATGAACCTTATAGGAAAGGGAAGTATGTGATTACAAGGAAATTAGGGATATTCACCAATTGTAGGTGAAGTGTATATTGTTATTAGCAAGTCAAGAGGCCATTAAAAGGATAAATGCACATTTTGGCATTCCATATTACCTTTGAGTATGCACATCAGGTATACTAAAAGGAAGATGTTCATAAGTCATGCTTTGGACTAGAGCATACTAAAGTGTAAGCAACAATCATGGTGATATAGAAGATGTCAAAGGCATAAACTACAATAACTCTTAAAGCTAATAACAAGTAAAAGTATTTGACTAAATGGATGGAGTCATAAATGAGTCAAAGTTACCATAATGAAGAGAGTGGAATTTGATATTCCTTTTTCACTTGATGATGCTCATACCATGCTGACAATAAGGTTAATGTTTGTTGATAGCATACTTCAGTCAATATTACAAGGGTACAAGTCAATATTCTCAATAATGAAAATGAGCTTATCAACACGACTGATCATAATTCAGGAAATTAAAGATAATTCCTGATAGTTGAACCCAAGATTATGACTTTTTAAACTTATAGTTGATGGATGAAGGTTTTCCCTGATCATTTGAGTAAGGGAGAGTGTCCGACGTGGAGGTTTTCCCTACTGAAAGGTAGAATATATATTTCATATTTATATTTTATTTATGTATTTTAGGAATATGATGGATGAAACACTTTGACATCTCCTCCTATTAGACCCAACTATACTCCTAATGCTCTCTAAGAGAGAGCGACTAATCAACCTTGGATGATTTCTAGAGACTAGGCATGATGGCAAGCACTTGTTAGGCTTATCTTTAGTGTAGGAACATCAAAACTAATAAACTAGTTTTTATTAATATTTATGAATTGAATGATTATTCATAAACACCTATAATTTATATATATAATAATGAAAATAGTTACGTGTTATAATATAAAATTTTATTAATTTTAAAAATTATATATTATAATAAAATATATGTATATATATATATATATAGAAAATTATATAAATAACAATTTAAATAATTAAGTGTCTTTTGTAAAAATACAGAACTTTTTAAAAAATATATAAAAATATAAAAAAAATTTAAAAAAATATGTTTTGAAAAATTCATAAAAATGGTATTATATAGGTGTAATATACATAAAAATATTAAAAGATATTATTTAAATATATGTCACATATTTGATATATATATTTTAAATTTTTGAAACCAAACTTCTGCATTATAGTTTTTTGATATTAATTTAGAATAATATATTTTTATATTTTTAATATTTTTAATTTAAAAATACATTTATATATTTAAAAAATAAGAAGCTCAAAATATAAAAAAATAAAAGCTATATTTTTGAAAATAAAAAGTAAGAATATTTTTGAAATAAAAAATTATTTTGTATAATTTTAGAAATATTTAATGAAACAACTCTAGTTTTAATAAAATAAACAAACATTCCTACATGCTTACTAATAATTGATAAATATTTTTTAAAAAATGAAATAGCATATTTGCAATTATGCGAGTAATATATAAATGTTATTGAACTGATAAGAGATACAATTCGAACTTTTAATAGATATATTCTTTTTAATCTAAATGATTTATATTTACATTAAACTATTTTACTATTTTACGTTTATGTTCTAAGAATAATTATATTAAATTTTAGTGCTTGTTCTTTTATGTTGATTTTTCTGGATATTTTTTTAAAAATAAACATTTAATTGATGCATTTGTAGTTGTTAATAGATATATATTGTGTTTATCTTATGTATTCTAAGTTCATAGTTATATTTAAAAATTAATATTTTGATAGTCAATGAGTTTTTGAATATTGAAGTTTTTTAAATGGTAATTAAACATTGATGAGATAATTTATTAATAATAATTTAATCATATAAGATTTTGAATGGCTGAGAAATGTGAATTAAATTTGAATATATTATAATGATATAATCTAATTATTTTTTTAATTAGTTAAACTCATCTATATAAAAGCTTACCTCTGATTTTCTCTGTACCCGCATTTGCTTTTCTATTCCTTTTGCAATGAATTGGATATAAAGGTTAAAGCGAGTTGGTGGGCACGTGTGTAAAACGTCACTGTCTAATGGAAAAATGACACCTCGCAACATTGTACAGTAATGTAAGGTACTATTAATATAACGAGAAAGTCTGATAGGGCAAAGAAACTTACTCGCATCATCTCCTCTGCTCTGCACTTTCGTCGCTCCGCCTGCTACTACTTGTCCTAGTAAGATTTTGCATGTTATTTTTTGTTCTAGATTTCTTATTTATCATGTTCCTAGTTAGATCTTTTCCTCTTGCGCTGCTCCGAATTTTTCTTAGTGATCTAAGCTTTTACCCTTTTGTTCTTCATGTATAATCTTATTTGGTTGTTTTAGAATTGATAGTTCTGGATTGTTTTTTTATGTTCATTTAATTGTGACATTACCTTTTGAATCTGTTCTGTTCTTGTTTGATTACGCTAAAATCTTTTTTGAGCATTTGATTTTCCATTTTTCATACTTAAATTTAATGCAGTCTTGTATGTCTGTTAGACTGGCCACCGTATGAAATTTTCGTAGTAAAGCAAATAATTTTTTTTTTTAGTTTAAACTTGCAATGCTGACAATACTCATAGAAACTAAGAAATAATTAATGGGTAATTGATTTAGGCTTGGTTTCAGGTAGAGCCGTGAATATGTTGCAACACTTGTTAGAATCACGGAAACCGCATCATATGTGTATTTGATTTACAACTTCCTTATTGCCCTACCTTTTGATTTTGGGATTTCAAAATGATCTTTCCTGCACTTCTTTATTATTGATGTTTGGCTGCAGAAATCTAGATGTCTATAGACTGGATTCTTATGAATTCGATATAGCTGCTGGAGTGAGGAGGATTGCTTTCGTTAAGCTATGGGGCTCGTTTGCATGTTAAATTGTTTAAGTGTTGGGTTCCATCAACTGGCATTAGCGGTTTAAGAAATTTACCGTTTTAGCTGTTTGCATTTGCTATCAGGTGTTAGAAGAAATGACTAAGAACTGATTGACTAAATCCAATTCCATGCTTTGCATCGATCGGTTGATAAATTTCATTTGATATATCCAAGTCGAAGAAAGCAATACAAACTCCGTGTTTTGTTCAACATTCTAATGGCATATTGCTTTCAGAAATTATTTCAGCTTTTCATTTCAGAGTTGTAATCAAATTTCCAGCTTGTTTCATCAAATAATTATATTTCAGGTGAAAAATGTCAACTTTGAGGCTCCCCACATCATGCTTAGTCAGAAGTTCACCACATCCTAGCCAAGCTATGATCACTAGCAAATCCGGTGCATTGATCAAGAGTTCTTGTTCTTTTGGTCCTGTGAAGAATGTTTCAAAAGCATTTGACTTGAAGTCTTCATCTTTTCGGGTATCCGCAATGTCAAAGGTATACAAGGTGAAACTAATTGGACCAAAGGGTGAAGAGAACGAGGTTGATGTCCCTGATGATACTTATGTGCTTGACGCGGCTGAAAATGCAGGAGTAGACATTCCATACTCATGCAGAGCTGGAGCATGCTCTACTTGTGCTGGGAAGTTGGTTTCTGGATCCGTAGACCAATCAGATGGCTCATATCTTAATGATGAGCAGATGGAGAAGGGATACGTCCTTACTTGCGTTTCATATCCGACGTCCGACTGTGTGATACATACTCACAAGGAAGGCGATCTTTATTGAAAGATAATAGTCGGATGTTATTTGTCTTTGGTCTGAAACTAGTGTTGAAACCTCCGGTGATTATTTAAGATGTTTGTTTAGTGTCATTTAGTTGTGTGAGTAGGCCAATTAAAGATTGCATGAAGCAGTGCAATGCATTGGATCAACATGAATGAACCCAATGTTGAAGACGTGTAAAGTTGATTTTGGTTGTTAGCATTGTAGACATCAGGATGGGGCATGCACTAATAACATCATAAGTCTCTAATGATCAAATCAACACAAACATAAATCGATTCATTATATATCATATTAATATCCTTTCTAACATCATCATCTTCATCGTATGAAATTATTATCCAGTCCTCCATCTCTTCAATTTTGACATTATAAAGTGTTTGATAATCAATTTACTAATTGTAATAATATTTTTGGTGATTAGATATTTTAAATTTATTTCATAAGATAGTACAAGTCGATTTAATTGATTAAATTCAGTTAAAATAACACTTAAACTGAGGAGATAAAATTTTTAAATTATTTTTATTTAATATTTTAAGTTATTTATGTTTTGTTTATAAAAAATTATAAACATTTAAAAATTATAATGGTTAACATTTAAGAAATTATAATGGTTAACATTTAAAAATTATACTAAACATTAAGTGTATTAATAAATTTTTAAGTTAATTTTATTTAATATGTTAAGTTATAAAAAAACTACATCTTTAAGAAATTATAATAGTTAACATTTAAAATTATATAAAACATTAATCTAGCCTTATTATAGTTTTTAGTAATTAAATTTATTAGATAATTTTGATATTTAAGTTTAAAAATTGTAACATATTATTTAGCAGATTAATTTTTCAATTTTTAATTTTTACTATTAAAAAATGTTAACCTAAATTATCGAATTTTGAAAAATTTGCATATTATAGTCACCCCTTTATTAAAATTAGAAATTATTTACCTACGTGAATTTTAACGCTAATTATTTATTTTATTTTATTTTTATATTAAATAAAAAAATTATATTATGATGTCTATTATTTAATAAATCAATACATTTATAATGATTTCATTTTAATAATTCTTATTACTATCAAAAAATAATATTTAACATTAAATATAAACATTTCATTATTATTTAAATTGAAATTATAATAATTTTATAATAATATATATTTTAATTAACTTATTTGTTATAATTTTCATATGCATTACTATTTCTTTTTCTTTTACTCTTTTTTTAGTTTTGTCAAGGTTTAGTCAAATTAAAATTATTTAGTCATATTTTATATTTTATTTTATGATATATTATAGTTATATTTAAATATTATAATTTAAAAATAATTTAAATAATTAATCATTCTTTATAATATAGAAATATTATTATTAGGTATTACATATATTAGAAAAATTATATTTTAATTTAAATATAAAATTATTTTTATTAATATATAATAGAAAATAAAATAAAATAAAATTTATTTTATTAATTTAATTGATTTTACTTCATTTTTGTAATCTGAAGTAGGCAACACATAATTATAATGATTCAACATAGAGATTTAACTACATCTACTCTCTTAAATATTAATTTAGGGTTCTAATAAATCTTTTCAATATTACATAAATAGATTCTCTAACCAAGAATCTCAACCCTAGTGTTTTAAAGGCTAACACTTAAACTTTACACTAAAATTCAATCTCACAAGAAATACTCTCAATTACTACAACAAATCCTAAATAATTACTCTCACCAACCTAATAGAAAAAAATCAAAATGGAGCAATTAATGAATTCCAAGTAGACAAAAGTAATTAGAGAGAGAGAAAGTGTAATAGCTCAAAATTTAAGTTACTTGAAGGAATGATTTCCTAACCTTAAATATGTTTCTCTCTTAACAGAAATCCGTTACACTAAACATTAATTGTAAATATTTCCATTGGAGCCCTTTTAAGTAAGATAAAAAAAATTAATGCCCAAAGTTGCGTACCACCATACGTCCAAATGGTACAACCATACGAGTGTTAAATCTCATGAAACCTAAATTTAGACAGTGATTGTGATACAATTGTATATCCAAAATGATACACCCATACCAATACTTCTGCTAAATGTTGTTAACTTCTTAGAATGATCTAAAGGTTTATAGTACACCCATACCAAACACTGACACAACCACACACAATCTAAATCAGGGGAAAATATGCTAAAATGACACAAATTGATTATTAATATCAAAATATTTAAACTAAAGGGCTAACAATCTCTTTCTTTTTAATGCTGACAAACAATTTATCCAATAACAAATTCCCCCTCATAATAAGCATTCATCCAACTTATGTAAGTATGCAACAATTGCACAAAAAAGCTCAAAATATCAATATTAACATCCAAAATATTCAAGATATTCATAAGTGTAAAGTACTAACAATATCAATAACTGAAGTTCCAAGTATATAAAATAAACTGCTAAGAACCAATAACAACAAAGTGCTAATAAATAGGATAAATCCAAACATAATACTCAAATACTTAAACAAACACTAAGCATCCATATATAAAATTTCCCCCTTTCGCAACAATAAAAAGACATCAATTTGAAGGAGGAAAAAGTTGATCAAGTGAGGTCTGAATGTGGTGAAGAGCAATAGTAGTGGAGTTGGTGGTGTCTTAAAACTCCTAATTATGTTGATGCAAACCTTGATCAAAAATGTCAAATTAAGACTCAATCTTATTAAAACGACGATCAAAACCATCAAGTTTGGAGCTAAGATTTGTAAAGTGTTAAGTAAGAAGATCAACAATAAAAAGAGGTGCAGAAGGACTAGCAGCAGAAGATGGAGTATGAGGCAAACCAATCTCATTTTACCAAACCAATCTCATTTTACCATTTTCACTTACGATGCAGTGTCGCCTCACGATGAGCAAGGTCACAAGGGAAGCTTGTGGAAGGATGAAACATAGTTGGAGTATCATTGTTACACCCTCCTTTTTAGCACATATAGACATAATAATTCAAGTGATGAAAATTCTCTATATACGATCAAAAAATTGACGATAATGTAGAATTCTGGAAAATTATGCATTTCAAGATGATTGTTCATAAATATTATGAAAACGATAAAAAATATTTATCGGGATTAAGGAATGATGATAATTTGATAGGAAATTAAGTCGAATACGCATAATAAATTTAAGCGTATTTCATTAAGTCGATCAATTAAACATATGAATATTGGAGTGTGATAATTTACGTATGCATGGAAATGCATGCAATTGAGGAAAATGAGATGAATTATATTTATTTATTAGTGAATGTATAATTTAATAATTAAGTATGATTAATGATCGTATAAATAAATTATATGTATGATATATATATACGTGTATAATTATATGTATTGAGATAAATAAGGTTTAATGTATAATGGAGTAAATAAGTATCATATACCTATTGTTAGAAATATTTGGTATAAATAGATGTATACTTGATTAATAAAATTTAAATTAAATGAATGAATATAGGTATGTATGTACGAGAATATATACGTGTAATAGTATATATATATTTGTATAGAGAATGCGAAAGAATATTTAATATATATATGAATAAGTATTTGATTTTAAGTAATGATTATTTTATAAATAAATTTTAAGTGGTGATTAAAAAATATATATATTTAAATATATATATATATATATATACATAAATACGATTAAATTTTATTTATATCAAGTATCAATGAATATATATTATTTTATTGAATATATATATATATATATATATATTTTTAATTTTATTATTTCACATCATTATATAAAATTATATTATATTATATTTTATCATATTATATTTCATCATAATATATATATATTATATTTTAATTATATATGATATACGGATTTTAGATGTATATGTATATAAGTATTAGTATAGAATAGGGGTGTATAAATTTATAGTATACATATATGGTGCAAGGTACATAATTTAAGGTTACATATATGGTGAGGGAATAATTGAGGTGCATGATAATTAGGATATTTATTTTTTTAAAAGAGTAAATCTTCTCCTCCACTCATCTTTTATCTAGATTCTTCTAATCCTATCAAACCATTTCTTTATCCTTGACAACCACTACACTTTCCTCATCTTCTTTTCCTCTATTCCCATCTGTAAATTTCATTTTCTCTTTTCTTTGTTTCCACCAAAATCTTATATTTCATCTTCTAAGCTTCTTTGAGCATTTCTCCTTCTCAACCGATTTGCTTTCTTTCTTTCCCTTGGTGCTGTAACATTTCTTTCCATTTTGCCTTCCAAACATTAGCCGATCCATCCTCCTATGTTATTGCATGTGCAATTTATTTAAGTTTAAGAGGATTTAATTAAGTGATTTTTGGAAAAGTAATTGAAGACAAAAGATTTGGCGAAGGTGAGAAGAATACTGCATGTTGTAGACATTTATTTCTTCTTTCTTTAGTTTATGTTTTAAACCGATTCTTACTGAAGGATTTATGTAGGTGTGTGTTACTTTATAAATTAAGTTTAAGGAATTTGAATAAAGTGAATTAGTGGTGTTTATTGAAGATTTGGTTGATGGATTAAGGTGAAACACGTTTTACACGAATTCAGCTTCTTTTTCCAAGTTCTAGCCGTAGGTTATAAAAGAGATTTAAGGAGGGAATTCTATTTTGGAGGTAGTTTAAAAAGGTGAGTTCATTAATTTATGAGTGAATATGCGCTGATTCCCTCAATTTTGTGAGGTGGAGGACAAGAACTGTTGTTGCTGATTTTTAGTTAGTTAATTGTCATGTTAATATAATTTGTTCAGTAATTTCAATGAGGAAATGTTGCTCTCATGAATATATTTTGTATAAGGGACGTTTTGTAGTTTGTTTGAACAAATTAATTGAGTTGTTGTGTGATGATATTTTTCAGTTCTTCTCACCCTTTTCTTCTTTGAAATGATTCTGTTTTGACTTTACTGATTATATCTAAATTGGGTTTAGAGAAAATAAGTTTAAATAGAGGTTATGAATTTTATGGAGTAGAATATTATATATGTTTAACATAAAAAATTAAATTACTACTGTATGGTAATATGATTTTTATATGAAACTCTTGAAAGATTGTTTTGAGTTTGAGGAATAGATATATAAGTTACGGTTTATGCATGGGATGATTTGTGTTTTGATTGTTGAGAATAAAGTTGTTATGGTAAAGGTAGTTATAAAGTGTAGGTGCGTTTGTGTTGTTATAAATTGCTACTATTCTATTTTAGATGGAAATTGCTGCTAAATGAATTTGATGGTTGGAATGTATATGTGTGTGTATTGTTAATAGTGCTACTATTTTATTATAATATATATGCTTATTTTTCTTTCTAAGATGTATTTTGTTTCAATTTTGTTGAGTTGTGTTGGAGTATATATATGTATATTACGTAAAATAAAATGTTTTGGGCGTGTTCTAAAAAAATAAATGGGAGTGTATGTATTGCTCATATTGTTACGCCCGTGTGAGAGACGAGTCTTGTATGAGTAGGTTATTCATATAGGCTAATGTATGCGTATGTGTTTTGTTATACGATTATGTATCTTTGCATGTATGTATGTTGTAAATTGATATGAGAAATGATGTGTGAATATGTGTGATGTTGATTATGATTGTGCATTATGATTCCGTTGCCTTATTAGGAAGTGTGACTTCTCAATTGGATGAGGGATAGCTACTATGTGTGTTTAGGATTGTTTTGGAAGTGTTTTAGGTTGGGTAGTTGGATTTGGCATAGGTACCTTGTGAGTAAGGATTCAAATGGCACATGTCTTGGTTTCTAGGTGGTGGTACGGACGTACGGATATCACCAGGTACCTATGCCAAATCCAATTACCAAACTTAAAACACTTCCAAAATAATCCTAAATGCACACATGAGAGGTAAGTAGGGTTAGGTTCCTGGAGACGGTGTGGGCGCACCGATGATCTGTATGACCGTACCAGTGCTCGCAAGAAAATTAGTTTGTTAGGAAGTTTGAGCTGGTATGGGTGTACCAAATGGGGATACAGGCATACCACTGCTCGTAGGAAATGGGGTATCAGGACTTTTAATTTGGTACAGGTGTACGAAGTTTGGTATGACCGTACGCGACTTAAAAGTGACTTTTTAAAAGGATAAGTTTGAACTTTTCTTTGACTTTCTTTGTTCTTATCTCTTCTAAACTTTACCAAAGAGTAGAATTTAGTCTACTTTGCTATTTTAATGGTGTGAGAGCTTGAAGAAGCGAGTTTAGCACTTAATTTACGGATAGGTACTAGAAGTAGCTTATTACAGGTTTGTGCTAGTTGTCTTATTTGCTTCTTTTCTTGCTTTAAGGCCAAGTGAGGCCTAAGAAAATGATACTTGGGGATCAAATTCCCATATGTTTCTATGTGTTTATGATATGAGCTTGATGTTTGCTTAAAAATGTATCCTTTGTTTGTTATGCTATGCAGTAACTTAGCATAGACGCATATGCATGAGATGAGGGATTCTGATGAAAGAAAAAGAGTGAGAGATGATACAAAAAAGGCATGCTGAGTTATATGGTACAGGATTCCATAATGGAATCGTATAATATGATGCCCTCCTATGGGAGATGAGTCTTGAGACATACCGTTGAAAAGAAAAGGGGTTCATAGAACCATAAAGAAAATGCCCTCCTTCGGGAGATGAGTATCGATACATACAGGGACCCAGCATGGTAGACTATTGTGCATAATGATGAGAAAACAAAGGAGTGTGAGAGTACGGAAAAGAAAGAGGGAAAGGGATACAAGACATGACATTGCATTTATATATGAGCATGTTTGTTTGTCATATGGTATGATTGTATGTTGCATATATGTCGTATGATTGTGTGTTAACTAGCACCATTGAGTTTCATACTCAGTGTTTATCAATTGATGGACGCAGGTTCCGAGCCTTCTGTTGAGGGACCCGATAAGTGATTGGCAGTGTTAGCAGAGAGTCAGATTCTTCAGCAATCCTATTCTCGAGGTGGTTTTGGACAGCCGGGCATTGCTCCCTTTCTTTTAGATTGTTGTTGTAGTTATATTAATCATAGAGGCAGTAGACATTTGCATTTTTAGTGGTGATTTTGTTTTGGGTTATTGTAAATAATCCAAACCCTTTTGTACACAATTATTCATAATGAATATATGTACATTTTTATGGATGTTTATCCTACTGTTCAATTAAGTTCCTTAATGATTGAATATATGATGATATGTCCTGGGATCACTAATTGATGATTAATGTGCGTTGCAACTCTGCCACCACCGGAAAGCTAGTTATCCCCATATGACGTAGTTTTGTATGTATATGTATCCCTTGTAGTGTACGTGGCGGTTTTCCATTGGGAGATCGTTATGTATACTACTGGAGCATGTTACTCCAGGTATGGGCTAGGTGTGACATATATAGTTTTTGAAGTATTATGGCAATTTAAATGGTATATAAAAGCTTTGGTTGGAAAAGGAAAAGGGAATAAATTAAATGTTTTTGGAAATTAAAAAGGGATGGTTTAATTGAATATGATTCATATTTGATATCGTGCTGTTAAGGTGTGTCTTTATTAAAATAAAATATTCTAAAAAAAATAGGAAATAATTGATGTGTATGATATTTTAATAAATGGTTTTATGAATTTATGTTATATATAAAATTAGGTTTTATTATATTTATTTCTTAATGACAAATGTTATTTAAATTATTTTATAACAAGTGTAAAAGTTATTGGATATTTTAATAAGTAATTTATGAGTTTAATATATATATAACTTAAGGTATATTAAACTTATATATTTTAATATTAAGTTGGGTTAATTAGGAACTTACGTGATTTATAAATGAATGAATATTTAAAATGGGGTTTAAAAGAAGCTATTTCTTAAGGTTTGAAATATATGTATTATATATTTTGATAAATGAATTTCTATACGTATAAAATATCAAATGAAAGCTTATTTAATTTAGTTTTCAAAAATACAAATATTTAATCATATTAAGATGATATATTTTATAATTTGATTTTTATTATACGATGGTTAATATAGTTAATAAAAATATTAATTTCTTTATAAATACGAGTGTAATTTTCTTAATTAATGTTATTCAAAAGAATATTTAAATATATAATGTGATATACTTGTAAATGTGTGAATAATAAATAATTAATTTCAATTTTTAATTAAATATGAAAATTGAATTATGAAATAGGTGATTCTGACGATAATCAATGTATACCACCATGCAATCTAGACAAGGGAAAACGATTATAGGTTTGTCCTTTTTAGTTGATTCCTTAAAAATTGGATCGGTAGGTAACTATAAACTTACCTTAATTTTAACATGTGATTACATGTTTAATTTTATTCTTTTATTTCAATATAGACATGAATGACTGAAGTTAAATTTAAACAAGATTTTTCTTAGGGGGTACTTTATAAGTTATGATAAAGTATATCATGGTAGTCATATTAATTGATTTATGATGATATGATTATGATGATATAATATATTGAGATGATATTATATTTAATACAATGATGATAATATAAATTTTAGATAATGACATTGAAGTGAAAATCATTAATAATAGTAAAAATAATTATTAATGATATTAGTTTATGATATATTGATTGGTATTTATGTTGATACCATATGATTGATAGATATGTGACTGCTTAATTAATTTATTATCATGGAAAATTTATGTTGATGAATTGAATGTTTATGAAGTACTTCATTATTATGATATATGTATGATTAATGATAGCATATGATATTATGATGGTAAAAATATGTTGAAACCTTATTATTGATAAAATTTATGATTAATTATTATTATTATGATATAAATTAATTGTTATTGAATTGATTTTATAATGAGGTTCATATTCACTATGATATAATCATACAAAAATTATGATTGATGGTTGGAATTTATAGAATAAATATGAAATGATGTAAATGATATAATATGATATATTAATCTAACAAATAAGATTAATATATACATAATTATAAATGCACTAATAGGATGGAATTTGTTAAAAGGGGAATGATTATTTATTATATGATGATAATAAGTAATGAGAAGGATTATGCAAGGTAATTTATTTAGATGCATATGATTACTATATGATATCAAAGAATAATGATTATATGCCATGAATTATATATATAAGTAGAGAAGTAAATTTTACATAATAGAAAGATTATTATTATTATATTCGATAATATCGATTGAATAACATGAGTTATGTATAGTATTATATTTTGATGAATTTATAATTTCAACATGATTTTATGTATTATAAAATACATATCATGCAATTAATTATGCAAGATAGAAAGCATAACTATGAAATAAAATAGGGGTTTGAAGGTTCGATATGTGCTAAAATATGTTATCGAATCACATAGGTATGAGAGACTATTGAATAACTAAAAGATAGTAATGTATAAATTACTATAATTATAGTATGTAATTATTTAAATGAGTTAATTTATTTATATTGTGTTATGTTTTATAGTAAATGATTCATGATGAAATATTGATGATGGATTATTATGTCATGGTCTTTTAATTAATGTCAATGATTATATGTTATGGATGCTATATAAAATGGATGATGAATGATACATTATTATGGAGCTTATATATGTTCATCATA
>CANYBF010082087.1:0-12217 GCA_948192965.1 Dalechampia spathulata
GTTATTGCTTAAACAAACAAGAAAGCCAACATAGAGACGGATAACCTCTAATCCTCGTGGGATCGATATCATACTACAATAACCTGTATGCTTGCAGTTAGGGGTAGTGGTAAAACTACTGTCGCATTTCGCAGCGATCAAACTTCTCCACTCCATATGTAATGGTGGACAATGGTTTTGGTATCAATGTCTATCCTCTTAAGGTGCTATCAAAGGTTGAGATTCAAGTGTTAGATTTGAAACCATTTAAGGCAATCATCAAGGCATGTGATGAATTAAAGAGGGAGGTTATTGGTACCTTCATTGCAATTATGATAATTATGCTAATTAAGTCAATTATGGAGTTCACTAATCTAGACATCCTAATGTCTTTTACATCATTTTTGGGTCAACCATGGTTCCATCCATTGTGAGGTGTATTATCCACCTTGCACCAAAAGATCTAGTTCCTACATAAGGAGGGTGTGGTAACTATAGCTACCAATGATGAGGTTGCATTAGCTTGCATCAAAGAAGATGTGCTACTCATGATTGGTTTTTCATATCATAACTATTTGAAAACTCTAGCCATGCTTATACCAACTGAGCATTACTATGGAGAGAATGATACTCAACATGAACTTCATTATTGGTAAAGGATTAGGATGCTACAAGTAAGGTCTATTAGAGTTCAACATTCCTATATTCAAGTGGGAAGAGAGATATTACATTGGGTTTGTCCCTTACACTTTAGACAAGCCAGTAAGGAGGTGGCCTTTATCCAAATGAGATCCAATATGATAGATCTCTTAAGTTACCACACTTAGATGACTTTGTTTGATCAGTAGTTCACCATTTTAGGTGATATTTATGATTTGTCAGCCTTGATAAAATCCAAAAAGGTTGTTGCGATGTTATCCTTTATTAGCCATGATGATAACTTTTAAAATTTTGATGATGTTACTAATCTCACTGCTAATTGCCTTTGTCTAAAACCCATTGTAGTTAATGCATTGGATATCAATCTATAGAGTTTGCACATTAGTGATCTTATGCCTCAGAAGGTCTATTAGGACATTGCTACTCTTATTGAGAGTAGATTTGATGAGATTTTGTATGAGGATGATGATGTCCATATTTTTGTACTTTTCAATGATTATGTAATCTTTTCAAAATTTAATATAATGAAAAATGGTTTTGCTTATGTTTGTAATGTGTATTCTGATGTTATTGCACATGAACATGAACATTTTTAACATTAACACTTCATGCATTGAAACTGTTAATATTCACATAAATGACAAGCCTTATCCTTTACAAATTACATTAGATTTAACTCCTCATAAAAGAATATAAATTATCAAAGTGTTAAAATAGTATATAAAAGTCATTGCTATAGGTTATGAGGATATGTTGAATGTTGATAGAATAATTACAAAACATAAAATTCTAATTAAGCTTGGGTTCAAACTTGTTAAGTAGAAGTTGCATCGCCTCTGACCATAATAGGCTTAGAAGGTTAAGGAAGACATTTAAAAGCAATTGGATGTCAAATTTCTAAAGGTGGTTGACTACCTAAAATGTTTAGTCAATGAGGTTTTAGTACCTAAGACGCATAGCAAGGTTAGGGTTTACATAGACTATTATGATCTGAAGAAGGCATGCCCAAATAGTTACTTTATTTTACCTTACATTGATGTGCTAGTTGATAGTGCAACCATCAATGCCATGTATTCATTTGCATATGGATTTTTTAGGTATAATTAGATTCTCATGGCCATCATTGATATGGTGAAGATAAATTTCATTGATGCTATGTATTCATAAGCTACTAATCATGCTATGAGTTAAATAGATATTGAAATACATCTAAATAAAGCAAAGTCAATCGAAGAGATGCCTATTCCTAGAACTGAGGCCAAAGTTAGGAGATTTTTAGGGTAGCTTTAGTGCATTAGTAAATTTATTGTTAAGCTCATGATGATGTATGAACCTATCTTCAAGCTTATGAGGAAGAACTAACCTCTAGTTTGGGATGCAAATTGCTAGTTTACTTTTTAAAGAGGAAGAACTAACCTCTAGTTTGGGATGCAAATTTCTAGTTTACTTTATCTTCAAGCTTATGAGGAAGAACTAACCTCTAGTTTGGGATGCAAATTGCTAGTTTACTTTCTAAATAAAGCAAAGTCAATCGAAGAGATGCCTATTCCTAGAACTGAGGCCAAAGTTAGGAGATTTTTAGGGTAGCTTTAGTGCATTAGTAAATTTATTGTTAAGCTCATGATGATGTATGAACCTATCTTTAAGCTTATGAGGAAAAACTAACCTCTAGTTTGGGATGCAAATTGCTAGTTTACTTTTGAAAGAGTGAAGCATTACCTCTTTAACCCACCAATTTTGCAATTACCTCCCTCAAGGAAGCCATTATTGCTCTATTTAAATTTAAAGGAGGAGTGAATGGATGCAATGATGGCCTAGGAGAATGAAGTAAGAATTAAGCATGTTATTTACTATCTGAGTAAGAAATTACTACTAATATAATACAAGTATAATACTATTGAGAAGGTGTACATGGTTATGGTCTGGGCTACGAAGAAGCTCAAGAAAGTTATCAAAGTGTGGGCAGGGCTTTTAGTGTAATCTAAAGTAAGGCTTGTAATAGATAGCACCAGGGGCCAGCTTGGAAAAAAAGTGTAGTCTTCTCGAGGGGCTACCTCAAGGAATGATATAGACCCAATGAAGGTCACAAGATGGAATCACCACTGGATGGTTCCAGATTTGGATCAACTAACCTATAACATAAGTGCTAAACCTTTTATAAATGAGTTTAGGTGGTGAAGATCTATTTTCTAAGAGTTTCAAGTTTGATTTTGCAATTTTAATTGAGTTAATTATCCTAGGTAAGTGAGCATTCATAAGCATGAATAAAACATATAACATAATATAGCATGACAGTAATCATATTAGATGATAACATGATAAATATGATATGGTAATCATTGTAAATTTCATGGCATCATGACATGACAATCATGGTAAATTAAATATGGCATAAGCATTGCATGTGAGATGATAACATGACATAAGCATTGCATATGAGATGATAACATGACATAAGCATGATATGTGAAAATGACATAGCATAGGCATGACATATAAGAGATGAGGTGAAATGGGCATTACATGCGAAAATGATATGGCATGGGCATGACATGTGAGAATGACATGGCATAGATATGACATGTAAGAATGATAACATGGTATAGGCATGGCATGTGAAGGATGACATAGTATAGGCATGGCATGTAAAGGATGACATGGCACAGGCATGACATCTGAAAGATGACATAACATAGCATACATCATATGATAATTATAACATAAGCATAGTAGCATAATAAGGTATAACATCATGAATAAAATAATAATGGCCCAAAGAAAGTGATCGAGAGAGAAAAGGGGTACATGATGAATAAAGTTAATCATACATGTAAAAAGGGAATAAAAATGCATAAATAGGAAATACAAACAAGCACATAATGTTAGGGAATAAAATGAGATATGAGATACGATTGACTAATCCAATACCATGTGAAAGCATGAATCAAGGGTCAAAGTCCAATGAATATGATGGTAGCACTCATGAAAATGTAACAATAAATACGATTTGGATCATGAAAAAACATGAAAATAACAAATTTTAGGCAAAATCAATTAAGAATATAATGAAAGATTCTAAGATCATATGTAGTATCACTTAGAAATGAATCAACATCCAATTAAGCTTAACCATGTAAGTGATAAGTAAAACTTAATTGAATGGCATTTAATTGATAAAAATCAAGGAAATTAATTGATGTAATAGCAAAATAAATATAAATTGATCATAGAAATAAAATAAAGGAGTTTAATATCATTTAAACATTAATTAGAGATGAAATACACATCCAATTCAAGTGTAATCAAACTAATTGTAACAAAAATAAAATAAAAGTAAGCTTTCAACTTGAAAATTAATTTTGAAGCCAAAATTAATCAAATGGAAGCCATGTTTGATGAATTCAAATCATTAGGGTTATTATGAAACCATTAATGTTACATAAAACTTCAATTAGCATCAAAAAAAATAAATAAAAACAAGTATAAAATCTTGAAACAGTGTGTGGGTGAGGCTTTCACCACAACCCAAAGTGAGGCTTGCAATGGATGGCACTGGGCTCCTGATTGGAGCAAAAGTGTAGTCTTCTTGAAGGGCTACCTTAAGGAATAATATAGAGTTAAAAGAGTCACAAGTTTGGAGTTATCATCGGATGGTTCCAAATTTGATTCAACTAACCCATAGCATGAGTGCTAAGTTAAACCTTTCAAAGATGAGTTTTGGTGGTGAAGATCTAGTTTATTAGAGTTTCCAAATTTGAGTTTACCATTTCATTTGAATTAATTATTCTAGGTAAGAAATCAAGCAAGAGCGTAAAAGTAAGCATGCAGCATGACATGTTATAGTGATAAGCATAGCATAACATAATGTAGCAAACTATAGCATGACATATAGGGCTATATGACATAAGTATGACATAACATGACATATGTATGGCATGTAAAGTGATAACATATTAAAGACTAGGTATAGTGATATAGTAAAGTGTATGATGTGGCAGTTATATAACATGGCATGTGACATTACATAGTGGTATATGACATGGCATGTTGATACCGGTGATAAGGTTAGCAACATCACCAAAGATCTAAAGATCATGATCAAGACTGATGGAGGAAGTGGCAAAAACCTTCCTTAGTGTTGTTAAGGTTAACAAGCCATAAACATCACCAAAGATGGTAAATTGTTAATCGGTGGTATCATCCGAGTTAAGCAACTTAGGAGCTTGATCATACTGCATCTCCCCTTGGACAAATACAACCATTTTTCATTCTTTCATCTTGTTCAAGGTATAAGGGTAAAACTTGATATAGTATCACTCCTCCCACATAGTTGTAGGGATGTTGAACTCAATTGAACCTTGCTAATATCAGCCCAGACCCTTTCCAGGCATAAAGTACATGTTGGACAATATATTCTCTACAATGGGACTCCATTGGTATAATTATAATTTAGGTTCTCCAATAGCAATAATCTTCAAAACAATCATAAGAGGGACATCCTCTCTAATACAAGTTAAAGCAACCTCATTATCAGCAGCAATAGTGACCACACCCTCATCATGTGGAACTTAATCTTCTGGTGTAAGGTGGATGGCATACCTCTTAAAGGATGAAACCACAGCAGGCCTAATAGTAAGGTAAAAGACACTAGAATGTCTAGCATTATGAACTTAATCATTGATTTGATTGGCTTGACTATCACAGTAGTAGTGAAGGTGTTGGTAACCTCTCGCTTGGACTTATCATATGCCTTGATGATGGTCTTGGATGGCTTTAGGTCTATAGGCTAAACTCCAAGTTTGGGTAACACTTTAAATGGATAGACGTTGATGCTAAAACCATCATCCATCATGAAATAGGGAGTATTAAAGTCCATGATCTACACTCTGCTGAAAAGCACCTTATTATGATGGATACCCTCGACTAGTAGGTTACAGAGCTGGAGCATTACTCGGACCAGCTTCATTCCCAATAGGTCTAGCCTTAATTGGTTTCTTTGGAGCATCTGGCTCCTTCCTAAGATTAGGAGGAATGAATGCTTTGTTACTTCAAGTCATATTGCAAACCCTAAAGGATAACGTATTAGCACCCAATCCCTTTTACTACTAAGGAGACTTGGATACCGATTTGATAGCCTTGGGAGTCTTGGTCAACTTACCCTTCTTGAATTTCTAAACCTTAGTTAATTTAAACTTGGACTAAGTAACTATAGATTCATCTTCTAAACTATCATACTGAATGTTGATAGCACTAATATTGAACCCACTGTCAGGTTGAAAACTGATAATAAGTAATTAAGCAATCTCCTCATTGCCAAGGGGAGAGAAAGAGCTGAGGTTCAGGGATTTTAGGAGCCCTGATTGGATCATATAGGTTTGGTTGGCTTTATGATAGTTTGGTAGTAAGTTTATCTCGGTTGAGGGCTTAGAGTTTTCAGGATCCTCAAGTTTACCTAAATTGATAAGGTCCTGAATGACATACCTAAAAGAGTGACAGTCATTGATGTTATGGCCATGGTGTTTGTAGTAGTGACAATAGGTTTTGGTGTCTACTGAGACTTGAGATGGTGTTTGAAATTTTAGCTTAAGAGGTTTGATGAGCTTTGCTTTTTGGGGATGCCTAAAAACCTTGAAAAGTGGCTTCCTAATATTTGAGTACCTACAGATTTGGGTGGTGTTTGAGAGTATGGAATTTGGTGTTTGTAAGGCATTGATGTAGTGGGATTTATGTTGTACTTAGGTGTAGGTAGAGGTCTTTACGTTTAATGAAGGAAGGCTCCCTCTTCTTTAGCCCCTTAGCCTATTCAATCCTCTAGGCAACTGAGTAGATATCCTTAAAGGTATGGAATGTTTGATACTTCGGCTTGTCCTTGTAAAGTGGCAGTGACCCTATGATAAGCTTGTTGATCATGTTAGACTCTGATGGCTTCTATCTGACTAGTGTAGCTTTATCCATCTAGTGGCTAAAGTAATCCATAAAAGACTTACTAGTCTTTTGTTTCAACATCTCTAAGTACATCAGTGTGACATCAAAGTAGGACTTAAACCCATGCTACTTGCAGAATATAGTACAAAGAGGCTTCCTCTTAGTCATTGTCACCTTGTTAAGACTATAGTACTAGGCTAGCGCTAGTCCCTCTAATGAGATTAAGAAGAATTAGACTATCTACTCATCCGACAAGTCAATAATGCTCATTATCATGGTGTATGTCTTTAGGTGGTTCTTCAGATCCCCAACCCCATTGTACTTTAAAACATCTAGTAGCTTGAACTTGGCAAGTAGTTCCGTGATAGCTAGAACAAAGAACTCATCAAACCGATCCCCTTAATCTTTATGATGGACTACAACTATTTGATCTTTTGTTCAAGTGTAGAAGTCCTAGATTTGCAAATGCCATACATGTCGAGTGAGACATCATCATCCATCTCAATATCATACAGATTGACAGTCTTCCCCTTTTCCTTGATAATGGCTGGTGGAGTGATGAATTCCTCGAGACTGAAAGCCTCCCAGATTTGTTATTATAGAGTGGTAGTGACCACATGATAAGCTTATTGATCATGTTAGCCTCCGATGGCTTCTGTCTGACTAGTGTAGCTTTATCCATCTAGCAGCTAAAGTAGTCCATAAAAGAATTTTTAGCATTTTTTTCAACATCTCTAAGTCCATGAATGTGATGTCAAAGTAGGATTTGAACCAATACTACTTATAGAATGTGGTACAAAGAGGCTTTCTCTTGGTCATGGTCACCTTGTTGAGATTATGGTACCAGGCTAGCATTAGTCCCTCCAATGAGATCAAGAAGAATTAAACTATCTGATCATCCGATAAGTCAATAGTGCTCATTATCATAGTGTATATCTTTAGGTTGTTCTTTGGATCCCCAACCCCATTGTACTTAGAAAGATTTAGCAGCTTGAACTTAGTAGGTAGTCCCCTGATAGCCAAAACAAAGAACTCATCAAAGTTAAGGTTAGAGACCATCCCCTTAGTGTTCGTGATGGATTCCAGCTGTTCGATCTTCTGCTCTAATGTAAAAGTCCCATATTTACAAATGTCGTGCATGTGGAGGGAGACATCATCATTTGTCTCAACATCATATAGATTGGTAGTCTTCTCCTTTTCCTTGATAGAGGCTAGCGGAGTGATGAATTCCCCTAGAATGAGAGCCTCCCAGATTTGTTGTTGTAGGATAGCCTTGAAGTCATTGGATAGAAGCTTGGCCATTGACTATTTAATGAGCTATTGAACAATAGCAAGTGAGGTGTAATTAATTGTAGCAGTGATCTCAAATGGAGAAACAAGATCCTTGGAAGGTTGTGGTTTTGACATGTTATTGCACATGATAAAGAAGATTAGCATGGATCATAAGTATGCATATATGTTTGCATGTAGTGCATGTGCTGCATCATGTAGGATGTATTCATGGCCTATGATAGGAAATATTTGACGTTATGGTTGCAAAAAGAGATTGGTTAGAGAAAATTACATGAGTATACATGTATATGTTTGGACAGAAAACATAAAAATGGTTAGTGAACATGTAGCATATAGTAGCACTCCTTGCCACCCTTATATGTCTATGAAGATTGATCGTTACAAATATCTATAATAGCCATATTTGATGATTGCCTCTACAACCCAACACAAGACCTTTCCAACATCTTTTGTACTCACTCACATGCTTCTCAATGAAACTTCCCAGGAGCTCACCCATCCTATAATTGCTCCAAACCAAGCATGCTTAACTATGGAGTTCTTACAGAATGAGTATTAAAAAGGTAGATACACCTTGTTGGTATGGATAATACCTATATAATCACTTTAAAAATTCTCAATTGTATAGTCCCATACTTGTAAAATCTTGAAATCACTCAAACTATTCTTGATTATACAATCTCTTACCTACACAATTTCAAAAATTGTGTAGCCCCATCCCTACACAGTCTTAGGATCCCTCTTCTTTGAGTGTGGGATTAATTCATTCATGTACCCCTCCGCCTAGAAGCCTACCAGGAGCAGCTCCTTATCCATGTTCTCTTTAGTATTGCCATCCACTCCTTACCTTTGCCAACCCTAAGTGTCGCAATATCTCCTAGTTGGGATACTAGCTTAGAATTACACTGAGAACTCAAGGTGCAATACTATCAATATGTAAGGATTACAATAAAAATTAGACTGCATTTTAGCATGATCATAGTTTTATGATAAGAGAATTCAAATAGAATAGGCATGAGATGATAGAATCATGAAAGGATTCTAACTCTTAGTAGAGAAATATAAGGCGAGAAAGTATGTCAAATTTGGGCAAATCCATTAACATGATAAGGCATGGATCCTACTTTTGGAATGTTGTTATGGTTAGCTACATAGGCTTTAGTATGGTAAGAACAGGCTAAAGTTCCTTACCATGTTATCCATAACCTATCCAACTTAATGAAATCATCGATATAGGATTATACCTAGCATCTATCCATTCTAGGAATCATCGACGATCAATAGTACAAGGCACAAGTAGTGAAGGTAGATTTTCTTTCCTAAGGAGTCGAATGGAGTTCAAGGTATTCACTCACACAAAATCACCGGTTTAACTTGGGATAAAAGGTAGTGTGTGCAAATGCAAATTATATACATTATATGCAATACAATTAATCCAACTAGAATAAGAAGATTGATATGGAAACTTTTAGATTTCAATGCCACCACTCTTTTGCCATAGTTCCCTAGTGGAGTCACCACTATATGTAAGGGTTTCACCGAGATCAAAAGAGAGGCTTACGATAGACGACACTGTAGGCCAGCTTGGAGCAAAAGTGCAATCTTCTCGAGGGGCTACCTCAAGGAATGATATGAACTTGAAAGTGTCATAAGTTTGGAGTCACCAAGAGATGGTTCCATATTTGGTTAAACTGACCCATAGCATGAATGTTAGGTTAAACCCTTCAAAGATAGGTTTAGGTGGTGAAGATCTATTTTCTTAGAGTTTCCAAATTTAATTTTACCTAAGCATGCAATGTGATATGTTATAGTGATAAGCATAGCATAACATAATCTAGCAAAGTATAACATGACTTATAGGGGCTATATGACATATGTATGGCATGTGAAGTGATAGCATAATATGACTAGGTATAATGACATGACATAGTCATGTGTGTGTGACATGGTAGTTACATTATATGGCATGTGGCGTGGCATGTGATATGGCATAGTGGCATATGACAAGGTATAGTGGCATATAACATGACATAGTTATGTGTGATATAACATATAATATAGCATGGCATACCATAACATATATTATAGCAAATATAATAAACACATCCATACAAATAAAACTTAATAATGGCCGGTAAAAGGGATAGTAGAGATAAAGAGGATACATGGGAAATAAAACATAAAAATATATCTCAGAAAAATAATAAAATAGAAGCCTATTCTATAGCATAAGATCTTTGAAATACAAAATCTGACATATGTTATAACATCTCCTCTACTTGGAAAATTATCCTCCATTAGCATGAGCTCTAATGCATGAATATAGAAAGTGCCATGAAAGAAAAGTTTCAGAAAAGGAAAGTTCTAAAAAATGAAAGTATCAAAAAATGAAAGTTTAAAAAAATGCAATAAAGTTATAAAAGGAATGTTAGGATATTTTGACCAATTAACAGCCATATGTAGACATGAATCAAGGATCAATCCTTAAAATGTGTTGGCATATTCGTACAGATATGGAAATAAACACAAGTACAATTATGGAAATAATCTATTTTTAGGAAAAATCAATCGTACCATAATTGAAAGATTCTAAGATCCTCTTGCAATATCACTTAGAATTTAATTCAACATCCAATTAAGGCTTGTGATAACAACAAACATAAAACCAATTAAAATTGACATTTAATTAAAAAATAAAGCAAAATTACATTGATTGAATGAAAAAATCAACTAGTTTTAATCATGAAAAACCAAAATTAAGAGACTTTAATATCCTTAGCACTAATTAGAGTATGGATCAACACTGAATTCAATTTCAATAATGTCAATTGTAAGCAATTAAGTTAAAAATAACATTTAATTGAATAAAATTCAATTTGGAAGCTAAAATCAAATAAATAATGATGATTTATGATTGATCTAATACACTTGAATCATTATGAGGCCACAAACGCATTAAAAACATCATTAAAATCAAAAGTTGAATTGAAAATGATTGGAAAATTGGATTTTTATCAATCCAAATCAATATATACATCATAGAATATATGGTATGCATCATACATATTAAGAAAATAGGCTAGATGCATCACACATTATGTTGAACGTGTAATATGCATCACATATAATTACATATATGATGCATATTGCAATATCACTTAGAAATAGCATAATCATGAATAAAAATATCAATTATTTGATCTCTATAAGCTATTTTGGGTATGAGCAAACCCTAAATGTCATTGTAGTGTTTGGTATAACAACCAAGAACATAAATAAATGCATGAAATTGAGAAAAGTCAAAGGAAAATAGGAGAAAAATGACTTACCAAGGCTAAAAGTTATTCTTTTAAATCTAAAAAGTATAATATTTTAGAGAAATCAAGTTTATCACTAATCCTAATCAATTGTTTAATTAGGTGTATTTTAATTTTGAAAGAGCTTAATACCTTAGAATTAAAATGTTTGTATTGTATTGTGTTATAGTATAAAGCTAATAGCCAAAGGGTATTTATGAGACCCTTAGGAAATGAACCTATAGTGGATTAGCAAAGTGAGATAAAGTGCCTTTTCCCAACTATGTGTTATGCCCATAATTGGAAGCCCATTAAATATGCCACCTTACATAAGCTAAATGGTAGATGCACCACATGTCCAAATGACTCATAGGATCATAAAACTTATGTGTGCAACTTGATTTCAAAAACAAGAACCCATGTCAATCGATATTGATAAAGGAACAAGTTACATTATATACACATAAAAAGCCAAATAAATATATTGCCTTGTATAAGCAAAAAGATAGATGCACCAGTAGACCTTGATATTTCACCCGTGAACTGCAACTTTGGGTTTTCTTTGATTCAACTTGGTACAGGTCCCTAATGTTGACCTGAATTTGCACATATACTTCTTGGCCTCCCATGAGTGATTTAGACATGTGAAGTATGTTACATTTTGCTTGTGGAAGGTATAGCACATAGCATGTATTTCTTAATGTATGGAGCATATAGTGTTACATGCTGCACATATTCAGTGGAGATATGTACAGTGCATGGTCTTTTCCTATGCAAATCTAACATGCTTCATATGTTACCATGCCTTTTTGGCATAAATGATGACTAATGAGCATGGAGCGTACATAGGTGGAAAATTGCATATGTTGTGTATATAGCTGTGAGCTGCCGTATCCGTTTGCCGTGCTTGTTAACGGGTTTTAACTTTTGAAAAAGCAGAGTGGATTGTGGAGTCGCCACCTAGTTTGTTTCTATTAATCCGATTGAATTAAATTGAAAACTAGGAAATAAAACTTAGGTTTTCCAGAGTTGAAAACGACCTTAGTTTCTTCAGAGTGTGGGTT
>CANYBF010082138.1:0-12987 GCA_948192965.1 Dalechampia spathulata
AGCACAACCACCATTAGGCTAGAGCGTGTCCCCATACGACGTCTGTTCGATGTATCCCTGACGTCACAGGTAGTGGTTCTCTTAAAGGATCACTGTCTGTGTCGTGGGAGCATGTCTGCCTGGGTATGGGCTGGGTGTGACAGATAACCTTTCTAGATTTGAACAAGGTGGTGTTAAAATTGATTCTATTTTGAAACACCAAAAACTTAGTGGTATTGGATTTAATTAAAACTCCTCCTACGCCTCTAAAAGCACCATTTTTTTCAAAGCTTCTACTTCAATATAAAAACTAAAGGATTTCAAAAGGAAAAATGCTAATCCTAAGGCAAATAAAATGCATGCTAATAAGGTACATCACTGTTCATGCTCATGTAATCACAATCATTCTCATGCATCCAAAAGGAAACATGTGCATAACCCTCCTAGATTTAGGAATGTCATATATCATTATTGCAATAGAAAGGGGCATACAACTAATAGATGTTTTATTAGGAAAATGCATTGGAATGATGATATAAATGCATTTAACCCCCAAGGACCCAAATACATTTAGGTACCTAAAAAGAAGTAAATGTATTTATGTTTAACAGGTATGTTTGAGATCCAAGATTAGTGAAAACAAATGGTATCTAGATAGTGGATGCTCAAGGCATATAACCAACACTGTAAGCCTCTTCTCAAATCTTAAAGAATATGAGGGAGGTAATGTCACCTTTGGAGACAATGCCAAAGGTAAAGTTGTTGGGATTGGTAAGGTCGGTAAGGATTCTAACTTTTCTATTAGCAAAGTTTTATTAGTAGAAGGATTAAAACATAACTTACTTAGCATTAGTCAATTGTATGATAATGGTTTGAAAGTTGTTTTTAATACAAAAGGCTGCTTTGTTTATAGGATTAATGATGATAAGCTAGTTTTTCAAGGAGATAGGATAAAAAATATTTATATGATTAATTTAGATTCTATTCCTAACAAGAATGTGAAGTGACTTGTTTCCATAAATGAGGACTCATGGCTTTGGCATAGAAGACTTGGACATGCAAGTTTTGAAAGCATCGGAGATCTCGAGAAGAACAAACATGTTGTAGGACTTCCAAAGATCAAATTTGCAAAAGACAAAGTGTGTGAAGCTTGTCAAATGGGAAAACAGGTAAAATCCTCATTTAAGGTGAAAAACAAAGTAACCTCTACCAAACCTCTTCAATTGTTGCATATGGATTTATTTGGACCAACTAGAGTAGCTAGTTTAGGTGATATGCATTATGCACTTGTGATTATTGATGATTACTCAAGGTTTACTTGGATTTCATTCTTAGCCCATAAATATGGTGCATTTAATGCCCTTCAAAATGTAATAAAGAGAATGCAAAATGAAAAGGGTTATTACATTTCTTCAATAAGAAGTGATCATAGAAAAGAGTTTCAAAATGAAAGTTTTAAATCATTTTGTGAATTGTATAGCATTCATTACAACTTTTTATCTCTTAGAACTCCTCAATAAAATGGGGTAGTTGAAAGGAAAAACCAAACTCTTTATGACATAGCACGTACAATGCTTAATGAGTATCAATTACCATCTTACTTTTGGGCTGAAGCGGTCAATACCGCTTGTTATTTCATAAATCGAGTTCATTTAAGATTAATTTTAAACAAAACTCCTTATGAGCTATGGAATGGTAGAAAACCAAGAATTTTGTACCTTAGAGTATTTGGATGTAAGTGCTACATTTTAAACAACAAGGATAATCTTGGGAAATTTGATTTAAAAACTCATGAGGGTTTGTTTTTAGGATATGCTACATCTAGCAAATCATATAGGGTGTTCAACAAATGATCTTTGGTTGTAGAGGAATCTATGCGTGTTGTTTTTGATGAAACTAACTCCTTTAGTCCAAGAAAGGATAATATTGATGATGATGTAGGAATCTTATTGAAATAAAGTGAGGAACAAGAGCATCAACAAGAAGCTACACCAAAAGATGTTGACAACGAAGAAGTGAATGACCTTCCTCCTTACCTAGTTGCACCTCATATTGAATATGATCTTCCAAGGAACAAGTTATAGATGAAACATCAAAAGGGGTAACAACACGTTTTAAATTTAAAGATATTCATAATAACCTTGCTTTTATTTCTCAGATTGAACCTAAGAATGTAAATAAAGCCTTAGATGATGAGAGTTGGGTGTTAGCTATGCACAATGAACTAAACCAGTTTGATAGAAATAATATATAGACCTTAGTACCTAAGCTTAGAGATGCATCTGTTATAGGAATTAGATGGGTGTTTAGGAATAAACTTGATGAAAGTGGTGTTATAAATAGGAACAAAGCTAGGTTAGTGGCACAAGAGTATTGTCCAAAGAAAGGAATAGATTTTGATGAAACATTTGCACCTGTAACTAGATTAGAAGCTATTAGAATATTATTGGCATATGCATCTTACATGAACTTTAAACTTTTTCAAATGGATATGAAAAGTGCATTTTTGAACAGTGTTATAAATGAAGAAGTTCATGTTGCACAACCCCTCAGTTTTAAAGATTTTGAATTTCCAAACCATGTTTTCAAACTTACCAAAGCTTTATATGGCCTTAAACAAGCCCCTAGAGCTTGGTATGATAGGTTAAGTAGTTTTCTCATTGATCATGATTTTGAAAAGGGCAAGGCATACACAATACTTTTCATTAAGCATTATAAACATGATATCTTACTTATTCAAATATATGTGGATGATATCATAATTGATACTACTAATGAAAAATTGTGTAATGAATTTTCTAAGTGTATGCAGGGAGAATTTGAAATGAGCATGATGGGAGAATTGAAGTATTTCTTAAGACTTTAAGTCAAGCAATATGAAGATGGAATCTTCATCAACTAATTCAAGTATACACAAGAAATGCTAAAGAAGTTCAGACTAGTAGATGCAAAATTGAGCAAAATGCCAATGAGCACAACTACAAAGCTTTCCTTGGAAGCAAACATGTAGATCAAAAGAAGTATAGAGGTATGATAGGTAGTTTACTTTACCTAACTGCTTCTAGGCCAGATATTATGTTTGTTGTATGTATGTGTGCTAGATTTCAATTATCTCATAGGGAATCGCATTTGTGTACTGTGAAACGTATTTTCAAATACTTGATTGGAACTATGCATTATGGTTTGTGGTATGCTAAGGATGATTCATTTGACTTGACTGCCTATTCTAATGTTGATTTTGCTGGAAATGTGTTAAATACGAAAAGTACCTCTGGTACCTATCATTTCTTAGGCAATTAATTGGTTTCTTGGTTTAGCAAGAAATAAAACTGTGTATCACTGTCTACTACTGAATCTGAATACATATACGCAGGTTGTTATTTTGCTCAAGTACTTTGGATTTAACAATAATTAAGGGATTACAATGTTTGTGTTTCTTCCACCTCCATTAAATGTGATAACACTAGTATCATAATTTTGTCTAAGAATCCAATTCAATATTCTAGAACTAAGCACATTGATATTAGACATCATTTTCTACGTGATAATGTGCAAAAAAGGGAAAGTTGTATTAGAATTTATTGATACAACTCACCAATTAGCAGATATTTTTATAAAACCCCTGAGTGAAGAACGTTTAAACTTCATCAAACATGAATTAGGAATGATAGATGGATCATTTTTAAAATAGGTGTGATTAGTGGACTTAAGAAATTTCAAGAAAAATCAGAAAACTCTTTAAAAAATTTTCTGTTTTTCAGTCCCCGTACAGTCGTACGACTTTCGATACGCCCATGCAGATCCTCAATGATCAATTCTAAAGTTTCTGGTAATTTTTGGTACGACCGCTAATCATTTTTGTGCACCCGTACACCATGTGGTACAGTCGTACCAAAATTGGTATGCCTGTATGCGTCTTGTGTCAAAAATTTTTAATTTTCAGTTGTGAGCTCTCGTACGCCCGTACGCGATCATAAATTACAAATGTCTCCAGTTAGTACGACTGTACATATCACCCGAACGCCAGTACACGATATAAATTTTCAAGGCATTTTTGGCTAATACAACCGTACGCCTACATGGTACGCTAGTATGCGACCCCAAAATCAGTTTTTAAATAGATTTTTCACATTTCAACTTCATTTTTCTCTCAATTTCTCTCTCAAATCCTCACCAAATCCTCTCAAACTAGTCTCCAAACACTCCAAACTCTGTTGCCCGTAATCCTATTCCTCATTCTTGGTTTGTTTTTCTTTCATTTTTCTTTTGTTTTTACATTCCAGTTTTACTATTTTATTACCTTTTGATCCTATTTTTAATTTTGATTTTTTGATCATTCTAGGCTGTTTTAGCTCTAGGTTCTTTAAAGTTTATTGCTTAGAATTGTGTTTAGGTATTATGTGCCAAATTATATTGATTTCCATGCAGGTACCATTTTTTAAGTTTTTCAAAAATTAGTTAAAATTATGCTAAATTTCTGAAAAATCCTGTTTTTAACTTAATTGCCCATTTTTTCATTGTTTTTCATTATGTCTGCTCCTGCTGATGGTAGTGACTCTTCCTCACTGAGAGTCAAACATACAATTCATCCAGGCTCTGGCCCTCATGGTGCTACCCCTGCTTCTATCATTAGGACATTCATTCTGAGTGAGAAAGTTTTCTCTCACTCTTGTTTTACATGTCATCCTAATCTCTATTAGACTGGATTGGAGGATGACATTCTATGATATTTGACCAATGTAGGTTAGTCAAATTTTGCATTCATTCCTAACCACTTCCTGCAGTCTGTAGCTTTAGAGTTCCTACAGACTTTTTCTCTGTCTACCTTCTTCTCCTGTACTTTCCGACTCTTTAGGAGACATCATTCTCTTTTTGCTTCCAAATTTGATGTTCTCTTTAGTTTCCACACTGATGGCATCTTGAATGCCAAATCTGCGATCTTGCCTCAAGTCTCCTTCTGCCCTCGACACCTTCTTCCGCCCTTCTAAACAGAAGGCATCTTGCCTCAAGTCTCCTGCTCTTTTCTATTATCATAGACTGATCTTCTATCTCATTTTTGGGAGATTCGAGTCTAATGACACTATCAAGGGTCCTGACCTTATTTTTCTCTACTACATGGTCACGGGTACCCTTATTTAGTTTGAACGCTGGCTTCAAACCTCTTTCCATGAGGTCGGCATTCAGAAGCAGCCTGATAGGGCTATTTTGTTTGAACCTATCATTCATCACATCTACCAGGAGTTGCATGCCTTTCCTGCCACTCGCCCCTCTCCTGGATCGAAAGTTCCTAATCTTGACCTCTCGTTCATTGAGTACTCTATGCTCTTTAAGTGGACTTCTGATGATGAGTTCATCATACACCCAGAGTACATTTCTTGATGACTCAATCACCTTCAATCATTGGGCCTTCCTAACGACACTATCTCTCTCTACGGCCGATATGCTGTAGTAGTCTGTCAGTGCCTACAGGTTTCACTTCCAGATGATATACCTACAGAGTGGCTTGACCCTTCTGATCCATCCACTGATGCTACACGCAGGCAACTCTAAGCCACAAATGCTAGCGATACTTCTCAGGTGGATCTACTTCATCTGCTGTTGTCCCTGATCCTCTTGTTCCAGCTGCCACTTCTACTTCTGCTCCAGCAGCTGCTGCATCTATAGATTCTATTTCTCAGCAGCTTGCTATTATCATTGCTTGACTCGATCATTTGGATACCTTTGAGCGATGATTTAACCAGATTGATCAGCAACTTGGACATCTTACTCAGCAGTCAACTTTTTTTGGTCAGCAACTTGGTTAGCACATTGCAGATTTTCACGAGTTCTAAACTTCTACCTTTGAGACTCTACACTCCATCAGCGTCATGATGGATCCTTTTATCATGCCTTTACTGAGTCCACCTCCTCCTCAGGACCTATAATGGTCATTTTGATGTTGTCAAAGGGGGAGATGTTTTATGTTTTGGGATTGTGGAGATGTTAGTTTTAGATGTTAATTTTAGATGTTAGTTTTATGTTAGCCTTGATTTTATCATTGTATTGAACATCTTTTCGAGTTTATATATATCATATGATGTTTATTCAATTCATTATCTTATCTTGTTTATCTTTATTATTGCTCATTATCATTTACTCTGATTATGACTGAATTAGATAATGTTCTAATTATATCATTCTGCTTATGTTGATTTACAATAATATGCATTACTCTGATTATTTGACTCTGTTTACTGCTCTGATCATATGTTATATTGTTTGTCTACTCTGATTTCTATATTTTCTCCTTTCCTTTATGCTTGATTGATTACTTGTAATTTCATGGCATGAATTCTAAAATAAAGGGGGAGATTACTAAAATTATTCAAATCAAAATTTCATTTAAACATGTTTTTGCAAATTAAACTTAAATTGATTGCCAACATCAAAAAGAGGGAGGTTGTTAGACCTAAGATTTTGATATGTGTGTCACGTGTGAGTCAATTTAAGTTATTTGTCACTTATAAGCATGTTTTAAGTATGTTTTTTGTAGTTGGTATTGGCATACCAGATTTAGTATGGGTGTACCAAATCGCTTTGATGTATGGTATGGGCATACGGCTGACCGTACCAAGTTAATACTATTTACTCGAGCATAGTACGGGCATACCATTGGTTGGTACGGGCGTACCATTGCTCGCAAGAATTTGGTTTGTTAGTAAACCTGTTTTAGTATGGGCGTACCATTCAGTAGTACAATCGTACGGTTGCTCGCAGGAAAATTACTTGTTAGGAAAAATGTTTTGGTACGGGGGTACCAATGAATGGTACGGTCGCACCCAACTTCCCTCTTATTTTTCAAATATGTCTTTTTAAATTGGTACAGGTGTACCATGTCTAGTATGATCATACGTGACTTTACAGAAAGGTTTTAAACACTTTTTAACAGCTATTTTATATATAGAACTTTCATATCTTTCACTCTAACAGCTAGTTTTGCAAAACAATTATTTTCTTGAGCTTCTATTTTTAAGAACAAGTAAGTTTACTTGCATTTTGTGTCTTTGGCAATTGTAAACTCTCATTCTATTATATTCCCACAATCTAAGAATTATGTTTTGCTATTGTGAGTTGGTGTGTAATTAATGCTTGAGCATTAATTTGTAATTGAGAGTTTATGCAATTGATTATTGTAAAAGTTTGAGTATAAGCTTGAAAAACACTGGGGTTTAGAATTCATTTGTGGAATCCTTGTTGTAATTGATTGTATTTTAGTGGAACACTAAGTTGAGATTTAAGAGAAGTGGACGTAGGCAAGAGTTAGTACCGAACCACTATAAACTGTAGCACGTGTTATCATTTCCTCAAGGATTTCATATATATATAAGTAATTTAAGTAAAAATTAGTGTTTATATCAAAATAAAATTCTTTTTTATTAATGTATTTTTATATTATATTATACAAAAAATTAATATTATTTTTTTATCTATCTCATTTGTTTCATATTATTAATCTAGTAGCAATAAATAAAAAAAAGTAATAAAAAAGAATTTTAATTTAATTTAAACATCAATTGTATCAAATTATAGAAAAATTATTTTAATGCAAACAATAATTCTTGTTAATATATATATATATATATATATATATATATATATATATATATATGTTTGATTTTTATTATAACTAGAGTTTTACGTTAGTATGATTTTTTTGACATGTCATTTGTAATAATTTTATATTTTATTTTTTCAAATTTTTTATCATTGTAATATTTTTTAATTTTAAATTAATATTTGACATTTAAGTATTATGTACTTATTTAAAATAATGTTTATATAATATTTTCATCTATTCATTTACAAAAAAATGAGAATAAATATTTATTTATCTAATTGATAGCAATACTTCTTTATAGACTACATTTTTGTGTATGTTGCCTCTTTCTCTTTAGATCATCTTTTTTGACTAATATCTTTATTTTTGAACTTGAAATTCCTCTTAATAATACAACATATATCTGTTCATGCGAAAAAACATCTTCTGACAAGTATACTCCTACATTTGGTATTGTTTGTCTCTGTACCTTGTTTGTAATCATTGTAAAATATAATCGTACTAGAAATTGCTTTCTTTTGAATTGGAATGGATATCCTTCACTTTCCGATAAATTCAATGGTATTCTTCGTAGTAAAACTTGTCTATTAGCATGTTGCCTAACTGTTATTTCAGCATATATGATTTTTTTTAAAATCTTCTACGTACCATTTGAGTTCCATTGCATAATCCATTCGCTGCATCTAAATTCCTTAAAAGTATTATTCTGCACTTAACTTTCAACTATAATCTATGTGGTGGGATTCCATTTAGTTGTAAACTATTTAGAAATTCTTCTTGATAATTGGTGTTAACATCATCAATTACATAATTATAGCTAAGATACACTTAAGTCTCTCTCGAGAATATATCTATCATCATCTGATTTAGTTTATCCACATATTCATTCTTCATTACTAATATTGCATGATTTGTCATATATTATGATGATATCAAGTTCTCAACAAAATTAGAAAACACATTTTGTATCAATGCCTTCTTGCATGAATCTTTTCCACCATCTTATACCATCATTTCATTTGGTATGATTATATTTCCATTATAAGTTACAGGCTCTTCCCCATCCCTCACTCTTTGTAAGAAATCACTAAAGGTTACATCTGATCTAGCTCGTATGTTATTTATCAATTTGAGCACTTCCATTTTATTCCACATATATGATGTTAACATACTTGCATTAACTGTTTCTTGCCTTGTTCCTTTAAGGACCACTAACAATACCTGTTTAAAGTCACCTCCAAATACCATCACTTTTCCACTGAATGCATCATTGTTGTTCATTATATCTCTACTCTGTTTTGATATATCACATAATGTTATTTCTATTGGATTGAGTGGAATATTGAATCTAAAGTGTGTTGTCCTTCCTCCTGTAATTATTGATGTTACTACACCTGAAGTTGTTGTTGTTAGAGCTATATTTCTTTTGGATCTTAGATTAGCTAATAATGCTTGATATAAGAAAATCATCCCTGTACCTTTTGGTTCATCCAAAAAAAATATTCTAGTGCATCTTGAGTTTAGTCTATTCATTATCATCGTATATGCATATTTTTATTTCAAATTAAGCTTTAACACTATATCAATGTCTTCTTGCGGTGTTTGCACTGCTATCTCATATGCAATCTCTCTATTATTAATCTTTATTTAGCTAAGCTGGTGACTTTCTTTCGTAGGCAGATTATAACTTTTCACATCCTTACCCTTGCTTATCAGGTGCTTTTGGATATTACTTAAAGTGTAAGCTATTTGTATTTTTATCAAGTTCTCATGCATTTTAGCATAATCTTTAACCATTGATTGAAAATTATCTTCCCATAATTTTTTAATATTTGTAGGCTCACAATACACCAATAATATTGAAAACATTCTTCTTAACTCTAATGATATATTGAATATTATTGTCTCATTCATTCATTATTCTATACTCTTATTTGATTCAAGCAACCCTCTTATTATAGCACATTCCTTAAATATTGAATATTGCATACCATATACTATAAGCAAGTCATCAAATAACTTTGGACTCTTGACATTATTTAAAAGTATCCTTAAATAATACCTTTCTCCTTCCATCGGGTTAGCTATATTTACACGTTCGATGACATATTTAGTTTTTCTTTTTATCCACTCTCGATTTTTGCATTCCAAATATAATGCTTTGGAAATTCCCTGTACAATAGTATGCTTACTTCTTCACTTTTTGAATATATAACAAAATATTTGATCAATATCATTTTTTTCATGTAATCCCATTGAAGTATGTCTTGCAAGTTCTGGTTATGCCAAAATGTTACTATATGCTTGTTGGTAGATGGAGTTGTAGGCTCATGATAGTAGGATAAATATCATTCATTTCAAACTCATATATCCTTCACATAGCTTTTTGTGATGATACCCATCTTGCATCTTGATAACGTTATATCTTATTTATCTGATTCTCTCCATCTCTAACCTGGACCACTATTCTGTCATGTCCTTTGTAAATATACTTAGATAAGTATTTCAATACTGTCAATCTGAAGCAAACCTATTATAATTTAGCATATAAGATTAGTGAATTATTTCTTTTACTTGTTATACTTCATTTATACAAAATTTTTTACCATATTATAATACGTTATTGCATTAAAAAAATTCATTACTCTATATTGATATGACAATCATATCTTGTAAGCAAATACGGGTTATAAGGCACAACCCATTTATTATCAAATATATTATTTTCCTTTTTCACTTACAATATGATAAGAATGTCATTATTTTCATTTTATTAAAATATGTAACATAATTTTAACAACACGAATAATTTATTACTTAACGATCATTTTTAAGTCTTCTATATATAGGGAATCTGTTATACCCTAACATTGTATATATAAGGAATTTATTATACCCTAACATTATATATATAAGGAATTTATTATACCCTAACATTATCTTACTATTATATGATCTTGGATATTTGAATCTACATCTTTCTTTAATCATGCAAAGACATTTAGGATTTTCTTATCCACATAGACCATGGAGTATATGTTTTGTTACACATATGTACAATACTGGACACTTAATCTCATCTGGAATCTCTATCATAACATATTTATCAAAATGTTATGGGCTAGTTACTTTGCTTCTAGACTTTAATATAACCAAGATGTGTACGTGTGAGAGACTTCTCTTCTGAAATTTGATGACATGTGCATGTGTTATTATCTCACTAAATATCTTCTTTTTGTATAATTGATTTTTAAGATCTTATAACTTTACTCTGAAAACTCTAACAATCAAATGTGAAATTTCTGATAGTTTTATTCGTAGTCATGTATTCTTTACTATCTCTTCCCATTAAGGATTGCATGTCATTGTAATAAAGAGATTAGGCTTTCCAAATACTTGCACCAAAGCCATTGCATCTAGGTATATTCTTCGCATGTCTCTAAGTCCTCCAATATGATAAGATGACAAAATTATTCATTTCTCTTCTTGTTTCCCTCTTGTCTCCCCTACTTTGATATTATCTACTATGCCCTAGTATAGCTCAACACGTATTATTGATTGTTATGTCCTATAAAAGTCAAGTCTTGTTGTCTCTTATTTGATATACATATCCATTACAAATTGTTGTAATAGTCTCCCAGAAAGCAATATTAGAGATGGTTCATCCTCTCTTTTTTGGAAATGGTAGCAATAGTATTTATGATAAGATACATTAATGGATTTCGTGTCATTACACCTGTGTTTGATTATTCATATTAATTACATATATTCTTTAATGCAAGGAATATTTTGAACATTATATTATTCATAACAAGATATAAAATCTATAATATATTCATTATATATTAATTGATATATTTTAATTAATTAGCTAATATAATAACTATAAATTAATAGCTTTATTATGTGTACTAATTCAGATTTTTTAATTTTTTAATCTTACTATTAAAATAAATAAATTGAAAATGTAAATTAGGTGCATAAGTTGAAAACATAAATTAGTATTATTAATTTGTAATTACTATATTATTTATTTTATATTTTATATTATATATATTATTTTTATTAGATAAATATTACTAATTGTATTTTTATTTTTTAGGAGGTAATTATTTTATATTTTATATTATATTCTCTAATTTATACTATAAAGATAAAAACTATTAATTTTATTTGTATTTATTAGCTACTAAATTTTATTGAAAGATGATTACTACTAATTTTATTTTTATTTATTAATAATTAATTATTAAATATATTATATTATATTATCTAATTTTAATCTAAATAATTTTTTTAGTAGTAAATACTATTATTTTTAGTAGCTAAATATAAATAAGAAAATAAATTTTATTTAATATAAATTAGTGCTTAAAATAAATTTATTAATTGTAATTATTGTATTATTTATTTTTTTATTTAAATTTTTAATTTAAATATTACTTTTTAAAATTTATCAAAAATAAATATAAAAATAAATTTTAAAAATATAAATAATTAAATAAATTTTTATTTAATGTTAATTAGTGAATAATAAAAATTTATTGATATTAATTAGTATAATATTAAATTACATTAAATTTTATGTAATTATCTTATTAAATTTGAAAAATGGATTCCTTAATATAAATTAATATAATATTAAATAATTATATCACTATTTAAATTAACAAATTAAAAATATAAATTAATATATAATTTAAAGATAAATACTACTCATTGTATTTATTAGCTACTAAGTTTTATTCAAAGTTAAAAACTACTAATTTTATTCAAATATAAACACTACTCATTTTATTTGTATTTATTACCTACTAAATTTTATTCAAAGCTAAAAATTACTAATTTTATTTATATTTATTAATTATTAAATTTTATTCAAAGTTAAATGTTACTAATTTATCAATAATTACATATTAATTATTAAATATCTTATTAAAAATATATCATCTCTTTTAATTTATTAATTGTAATTAATGTATTATTTTATTTTTTTATTAAAATTTAATATAATAATCTATTGAACATTAACAAATTAATATAAAGTAAAGTCAATAACATTCATAAAATAATATGTTAAACATTATATTATTTATAATACAATATATAAAATCTATAATTTATTATAATTTATAATTTTAATAAATATCTCATAAAATATAAATTAATTATTAGTTAACAAATACAAATCAAATTAATAGTATTTATGTTTGAATAAAATTTATCTAGGTTAAAAAAATAGATAATATAATATAACTTATAGAACAATAAATAATTAATAAATATAAATAAAATTAGTAGTATTTATCTTTTATTATTTTATTATTTTTATTTGTTAGATTAATTTTTATATTTATTTTTAATAAATTTGAAAAAGTAATATTTATCTTAATGTAAGTTTTAAAACATAA
>CANYBF010082417.1:0-10442 GCA_948192965.1 Dalechampia spathulata
GAACCTTATAATTGGATATTGAAATAATACCTAGCTCCCCGAGTTCGATACCCTTCTTACTCTATACTAAGTCCATAGAGACTAGGGGATTTAATTCTGATTGCAATTGTATTTTTATTAACCCCTTAAATCCCTGCTTCAAGATGTCATAGACAGGTTAAGTCTCAAACAACCTTGCATTTTTTCTAAGTTTGATTTGAAAAATGGTTATTAGTAGGTACAGATGGAAGAAGACTCAATACCATTGACAATGTTCAATGCTCCCCAAGGAATATATGAGTGATTGGTTATGCCATTTAGATTAAAGAATGCCCCTGGCATTTTCTAACATAAAATGGATAATGTTTTTAAAGCATTAAAAAAGTTTTGCATGGTCTATATAGATGATGTGTTAGTATTCAATAATAATGAAACTAAATATATGAGTTACTTAGAACAAGTGACTTTAAAAGGAAGGTATGATTCTATCTGAAAGAAAGATAAAATGGTTCAAGTGCAAAGGTTCTTAAGGATAGAAATATCTAAAGGAAGAAGATAGGAATAGCTAAACGAATAAAGTTCTTAGTGATAGAAATAGTTAAAGGAAATGTATGGTTGCAAGACCATATATCAGAAAAAATAGCTATCTTCTTGATGAACTAGAAGATAGGAAGCAAGTGCAAAGGTTTGGTGGACTTGATAACTATGCTCACCAATTTATTAAAATCTATTTAAATACTTAGGTAGAATTTTAAAAAAAACTTTAGATAAAACACATTGGTATTGGCATAATGAAGACACTCAAGCTATAAAATAAGTAAAAGAAAGAATAAAAAATGTACCTTGTTTGAATTTGCCCTTTGATACAGATGAGTTGATCTTAAAGATAGATTCTTCATATTGTAATTGCATAGATGAATTATCTGATTCATGAAAAAGAAACTCTTGGTTTAAAAAATTGGTATAAAAGCTTTTTATATCTTTTTAGCTCCTAAAAAGTTCATTCTTAAAATAAATTCAACTTATGTGAAAAAATTTATGAATCTGAACTTCAAAGAGGCTAGATAAACTAGACTCTTAAGATTACAAGAGTGGTTTAGTTATTACATATTTGATATTGAAATATATTTCATCTGATAAAAATGTAATAGCTGATTCTCTTTCTCATGAACTTGTTAATTTTATAGATGGATCCTGTTACCAAGATCAAGCTATGCTAGGATTGTAAAAGAAATGGACACACCAGGAAGCAGCGTCCTCTTAAGAGAAAGAAGAGTGAAAGTGAAAGCTCTAGTCCAAGGAGGATATAAAAGAACGTAAAGACAAACAGTCTTTATTGGCACTACAAGCAAGTGGGGCATTTATCAACAGAATATCGAAGTAAATTTATAGTGGTGAGTTTGAAAGAACTAGTGGATCAAATCCATGAAAATATTGAGGAAACTCAGGTTCCAAACCAGGAATGTAATGAGAAATCCTTGGCCCAAAAAGGTGATTCAACAAATACAGAGAGCAGGTCTAGCTTTGGTGACATTGGTTACAAACTAAAAAGTAGAGACCCCACTAAGCTAGCATTTGACTGTCTAATTGATGGAGAACCGTCAAAAGAAAATTTCTCAGACGATAATCTTCTTGGAAAAGAGGAAGAAGAAGATGAGGTGATTGGTTTGCTTAGTGAGTCATTAGGGAAGTTGACTATTGGATGAAGTACTCAAAATTGTCACATGCAGATACTCCCTTGAAAGCATTAGAACCATCAGGATGGAAGGATGAATTTGGAAGAGAATGGGATAAACCATTTAATGTGGTAGATTCTAGACTAGAATATGGAGATACAAATCCTGAAGGTATTAAAATACCTGAGGAAGAAATTCCTAAGTATTATAGTACTGGATTTTTACCAGAAGGAAGTGAAACTCATCTTAGTAGAGATTACGTTAAGAAATTAAGAGAACTCTATCTCAAAGAGGTAAAATGAAAGGGCTGTAAACTGGATCTCAAAAGAGATGATGCTTCAGTAGCATGTACTGAAAATAATTAAGAGCTTTTGAAATAAGGTTTTTGGTTGTACTCAAAACTTTAGAAAGGAGTATCTAAGATGAATTATAACCATCTAAAAGGTACCATTGAAGAAGTGGCTAATTACATTGAAAAGCTTGAAAAGAAGCTTGGTCTTTATTCTAAAGATGAAGAAAACTTATTAAACAGGGTGGATGAAAGGAAAAAGCTTTTGTAGAGGATGAATCAATATTTGTCTGGAGATATCAGGTATGCAATAGGTAATAAAATTATTGATTCAATGGATCAACTGTTCAAAGCAAGTACTACACTGCATCCATACATCCATGAATGACTAGGTGGATGGCTTAGTCTTCACGTGGAAGCAAAGAAGGTAGTAGAAAGTCTAAAACTGGTATATTCTAGATTAGTTAATGTTTTAGAAATTGATCTAGAACAACTAATAAAGGATCTACCAAGCATTGTGAAGACAATGATAAAAAAAGTTAAAGTCCATGTATGGGTTAATCATATTTCAGATAACCATCATAGTTTTAGAATATGAAAAGGATGGAACTCTTAGATATCCTTACTAGTTATAGGAATTGCTTCAAGTTTCATGTTACAACCTGGTAAAACCCCAAAAGCTTGATGAAGATAACATGAGGGTCAAATGAAGGATATAAGAGCATAGGAAACCCATTGGTTGTTCATGTCTATGAAGTTCGATAGTTTACCTTAAGTAGAATATAGAGATCTAAAATTCAAAGAAGGGCATTAGCAAGCAATTAATCTATGTGTTAAGCTCAAAGAAAAGGATCCAAGCTTGAATTTTCAAGCTAAAACTTTTGAGCTTTGGAAAAAGATTATTGAAGAGAAGAAATTGTAACTTAGGTTGTAAAGGTAAAAGTTGGAGGAAGAAGAAGATCCAGAAGAGGATGAAGAACCTCATAAGATGGATATCTAAGGTGCTGGAATGGAAGCATACTGATGTTGGTGACCACGTGTCACAAATCTGATGAAGATAAGAAGGAATCTTATCTCTACTAAAAGAGATGACCCCTCCTTGTTGTCTGATTGTAATAATAGCTACTTTATTTTTTTGCTTTAACATATGAGTGTTTATACTAAGTTAGACAATGGTTCACAAACACCAGCTTTGTTTTCTTTTCATTTCATCCATTTGTGTGCATTATTTAGAGTCCTAGATAAAGTAAGGAATCTAAGGACCATTGTCGATCACGAGTTTGTAAAGGAGTTTTAAAATGTATCATTACTCACAGCGGCCATTTCAGAATTATTAGATGCTTTTTGAGTTAGCAAACAGCACTAGAGACATTATCTCTATATTATAAATATCCCTAAGCTTATTGAGTTCAAGGAGAAGAAATTTGTTTTCATAAGAGTCTTTTTAAGTTCTCTAAAATATGTAACGTGTTCTTAATAAAATCTATAGTCTTTCAGTCTCTTAGATTGTTCAATCTTTCAATTACATTTATATGCCTTTTACTGTTGAAACGTTTTTAGATAAATTATTTCTATTAGATCTTACTAATATTTGTGTAGTTAGAAGCTTAAGAGAAGAACTCATATAAGCTGGAAGAGTTGTATGTGACGAACATATTATGAATCTCAACGAACATTATGATTATGGAGAAGCAAAAAAAACTCTACCTTTCATCAACCATATCATTCGATTTTTAGATCATATTCTCAACTCCCATACACCTTGATGTGCTATTACTAAATGGTTTGGATTTGGAAGGAGTGCTCATAGTAAGACCCCAAAATAAGAAGAGAGAGGGTAGCAGGTAGGAAACAATGTGAAGCTTTTATTGCAAAAGCTTAGTGGATCCAGTTTACTGCAAGGTATATGTCTATGTTTATGTCATATTAATTAATGTATTCGTGTTCAAATTTTGAAGGTTTAAATCAAGTTAAGTGTTATATTGTGATGTGTGAGATTGTTGTATTTATTGTGTACATTGTGTTTTGATATCTGATAATTGACCTCATCTTGATTGCTTTCATTTAGATCATGATGCAGGTAAGGATCTAGTAATATGATTGTTAAATTCTATTACTGATCATGTTAATTCTTTAAGTGCATTTGTAGAAACATTGAACCAAAACATAGATAACTTTTTTAAGCACTTAGAAGAATTGGTTTTAAGGTAAAATCAATTTGAAGAGTATTTTCTCAAAAATCAAGCACCTTTAGAATTTGTTGCTAGTTCTCGTTACTTAAATGAATAAGAGAAGTTGACAGAAACTAGAAAATATAGAAAACAATATAGGCATTAATTTTTATATTTAAAGATATGAACGATCCTTGAATAGCTCTTAGATTTTTCACTTTTATAAAAGCAGACTCACATTGTTGGTATCAGAACCTTAGTGCTAATTAGGATTAGAATAATTTAAAGTTAATAGTTAGAAATTAATTGTAGGGGCTTTTTAAAACCTTTTTTCATTTTTAATATATAAAAAAATTAAAAATAAAAATAATTTTGTATAAAAGTAGAGATAGTGATTTATTGAGAAAAAGGTAATAGGGTTGTCGATTTCAAGTGTAGGGTAAAAGGAATCACATTAGATTGATAAATATTTATAGATTTATATTAGATTGAAAATTAAGTTTGAAGATTGCATTTTTAGGTTTTTTTCTCGAAATAATGACATCAAAAGCATAGGTTGCATGGGAAAGGTTTATTTTTTTCTTTTAATATGATATAATTATAATTATATGATAAGACGTTTCCAAGGACAGATTGTTGATATACGGATTTAGTCATCTTGCTTTGTCATTAAGACATTCTAGGTCGATCTTTCTCTTTTACTTTTTCCATTAACTTCAATGCTGTGATGATGATATACATGAATATTAATCAAACTTAGATTGCCAGTTTTACAAGTTAAAAGAGTGAAGGAACAAGAATTCATTTACAGAGCCGGAATACAATGAATCATGATCACTTATTCAAAAAGCCACATGGTTTCTTCCCACGTTTATCTTCTCCTGTTTTGGAAATTCATTCCAAGAAAATGTCTTAATCGTCTTTGTCATCATCTTCGTCATAGTTGAAAGGTAAGGGCACTGATTTGAATGCTCGGTATTTTCCAATGTTGTTCAGATGCTCGTTTTCCAACCTGTACATTTCAAGAGTTCATGTTTGTAATTATCACTTGACTCACCATTGGATAACAACTTTCAACTCGATGTTTGGTTTTTTACCTGAAGAAATTCCAGATTCCACGACGAATAATCTCCAGGCTTGCGACAATGGTAATCAGAGTTTCCCTGTGTAATGAAAACATCTTGAAATTCAAGACTGTTTGCAGCCAAGCGAATCGCAGAAAGACATTCAACACCTGCTTATAATAGTTTCCGTCAGATATCAAACTGTAATCGGAACATGAATAAATCTGTAGCAGCATTGTGTTTCTACTGACCATGGCTATGTAATATACACTTTTATAAGGAACAAGGAGTTTATCTCTGAGCCAATGGTTCTTGGAATTGCGCTGAAGGAGTCCCCAGTCGAAAACAAGATCCCAATATGTGCCGAAGATTGCTGCTAATACTGAGAAAATCAATGCTGTTACACCCCAACCATACCCTTTATTCAGACTGTAAGCTGTTCTCAAGGAAACGGCTACTATTGTTAATAAATATTTTCCTCCGTTTATTCCTTGCATTGGATCTTTTTCCTCGAAAAGGCGCCGAAGACACTGGCATATATCAGAAATCGGAATGTTTAGTTGTTAACAGAGATTCTGACGTCACAGGATTCAAATAGCTGCTGTGGTTAGATGTGTACCTGAAGAAGCCGTGCCCAGTATGGGATTGCAGCAACAATGAAGTAGAAAGTGTTGAAAACATCACTTGTTTTACAAGTGTTTTCTCTGACCTTATAGTCTCCCCATCCGTAGTAGCAGACATAGAATTCCAAACTTCTGATGGCTTGAACCTGTATCAATAAATTGATTGCATGTTGTCGTTTTTATTTTTCAAGAAAAGAAAGAAACAATTAAATTGTAGCATTATTGATCATTGACTAACCTGGCTGGTTAGTTGATCTGCCAAGAAGAAATCCGGCAGTGTAACCTGAAGTAGAAGGAAAGTTACAAGAATTAAAACCCAATAACTTGAAACATACATGAAATTGTTTTGTCAAGTTTTCTTCAATGTTTGTTTATGTTCATACCTTGTAGAGAGGAGCAGCAACGCAATGAAAGACGCACGTGAGGAAGAAGAATCGAGCTGGGCGGTACAGAACATTGAGTGGCAAGCACAGTAGGACAATTAGAAGCTACAGATGGAGGGGAAAAAAATCAGTCTTGTTGGGCAGAAACTCGCCAAGCTAGCTGGTGTAAAAGAGTTACACAAGTTGAAGAATCTTACTATGACCAAAAACATGGGGAGAAGTTCGGTGAGTTGCTTGTAATCTTTTGTTTTAGGGTCCATCTCCATGTCAAGGTTTGCTAGCACAGAGATAAGTGCCAGTGTTGCTATACCAAACCCGAGAAGAAGAACTTGTCGATAACCTAGTTCTTGTCTTTGTTTGAAACCAAATATAAAGGAATAATTAACTCGATATCGCCTCCAGAAGTATATATCAGCAGCATACATGAGCATGTGCAGGACAACGAATCCAAACAAGCTGCAAGCGGTTCGGCATTAACTTGTTAATGATATGGACTATTGCCAAACTTGATCAGAAGCCATTAGAGGGGGAAAAACGAAAGAAAGAAAGGAATAATTCGAAGTTCATACCTGTAAAGTGGAAACATGGTTCTCATATACCTTTCTCTGCCTGGTTCGCTCATGATTTGACGAGCACGAATGATTAGAACAAGTGCTATTATAAGAGCTGCCGTGCATCCTGACAAGAAACCTGAAATTTTTTCCAGGAAAAATACTTATTAGTAGACACATGAAAATAACACCAAAGATATATCCGAAACGTGAGAAAACTGATTCTTTGGGTTAGGAAGACTTTCTTACCCATTGAGAATGTTGCTCTGTGTCTTTCTCTTTTCGCTTTGGGTCTTAAGATACTCATCCCTTTGGTGCGATTCGAGTTTGAGAAATGCTTGATAAATGTGGCCTCCACCCTCTCCATGAGTTTAGTCACTTCATCTGAGCTTCCAAGAAAGGATTGATCTACCATTTTCATGTAAGCTTTTGATGCATCTCTTGAAGTAATCTGCAGAAAGAAACAAATTTATAGGGGAGATTAAATTCATTGACCGAAACATTATTGATGTTTCTTGAGTATGAGTGTAATGGGTACATACCTTATCATACTTCTTCATGATTTTGGAAAATGCTAACGTGTTCAAGAAGCCGAAACTCTTAAGAAGGCGAAGCTTGCTGTAAAAATTGACGAAAGCAAGCTTGAGTTGGTTCTCAACCCTTCTCAGATTTTCCCTCGTGAACTTCAATTCTGTATGCTGAGGAACTTTGAGGAATCCTTTAATGGTAGATCGAGGAGTCTCGAGTGTGTTATTCATCTTCACATGATCTAACACCTCCAATGGAGCTGGTCTTTTGCCTCTAAGGTTCTTTGGCTTCTCTACTACTACCTTCCGGCTAACATCCTCCTCCTCCTCTTCCTCTTTGTTATGAACTGTATCATCTGATTTCTCGTGCTGGCTTGATGCTTCTTCGATCACGTCCATAAAATGAACCTTTCCTGCAAAATGAATGAAAACTCTCACATGTTTACACAAAAAAGAAATAAGCTTGCACTTTATAACTGTGAAAAAATGAAGGTGATGATGGCTTACTGGGTGCTCTAGCTCCTGAAGGCGTGGAAGCAGCCAAAGCAGCAGCAGACGCCGCTACATCAGAGGCAAGGCGAGTCATTTCAGCAGACCTATTATTCCAACCGGTGGGATTCTCAACTTTGATCCTGAATGCGATCAAAGCATCCATTTGTTTATTCAACATTGCAGCTTCTTGCATAACCTCGTCAACTTTAGCTTTATAAAACTTCTCCACCTTATTAAACTCTTCATCAAGTCTTCTAAAATAAACAAGCTCATACTCTCCTCCTTCATCGGATGACATAAGGAAAGTAGTCTCATATTTTTGGTTACCATCGCGATTCACCGAGTTAACCAAAATGGCCTGGCTTTCAATGTCATCCTGAGCAGAAGAAGGGGGGCTTACTCTTGGGCTGTAAGGATTGTTGTTTCTCTGTATCAAGCCGCTGAAAGCCCTGTAGAGTGTCAGCTTTCTGTTCAGACCACCATGAGTTGTGGTGTGTGGTAATGGTGGTTTGTTCCTGAGCTTGAATCTTTGTATTTCTTTCAAAAGGGTTTTCAGAAAATCATAGTCCATGTATGCTTCTTGCCATTCTGGCACCATCTGTGCCTTGAACTCTTTCCCAAACTTCATGTTTCTTTCTTTTTTCTTCTTTTCTTGATAATGTCGCTTGCTTATACGGCTAGTCAGAAGTGTTTTCTTGAATTTATATAATTTCTGAAACCTGGGTTGCTTATATATATGTAAACCGCAAAGAGTGATCAAGAAGAGGAAGAATTGAACCAATGAAACGATGAATGAAAGCAACCTTAGTGGTTGGGTTGGTTATGTAGAGAGCAATATATAGTGGTTGGAGAGGCTGAAGTTTTCCGGTGAGAACTTAAAAGACGAAAAGGGCAGACACGTGAATTGAAGCCACTTTGGTTCATAGGAGGTCAAAAATCCCACCAACGCTGGGGGAAAACAAGGTCAAATACTTTTATTTTTTGAAACTCATTATTCGTCCCCCAAATAGCATGTTCATATGGTACCCGATTTGCTTCAAAATCTTTCACATTTATTTTTTTTTAAAATTAATCTTCCAAACTATATTAAAAGAAAATTATACCTTAAAAATTTCCATTCAGATTTAATTCAAATTATTATGAATTTTGAACAAATCTAAATTTTACATCAATATTTAATGTACATATACAAAAACAAAAATTAAATAAGTGATTAAATTTTTTATTAATAAATTATTAAAAGGGTAAGTATTTTGTAATTATAATATAACTCTAACTATTTAATATAAAATAAAATTTTTGATATAAACTATTATTATAATGCACATCAAATACATAATTAAATATTTTTATTTAATAGTTTTAGCTTTTATTTTTAAAGATTATTATTAGATCAAAAATAAAAAATCATAATTAATAACATAAAAAATTCTCCATTATCTACCTTTATTAATATATATTAAATAATATTAATAATATTAATAATATTTCAGTTGAAGGGTTTTTAAAACTAAAATATACTAATAATATAAATTTAAAATATGTTTGATTCTTTAGTTCATTTCAATTTAATATAGCGCGATTCAAATCTTGATCTAATTATTTACCTAATCTTGAAAATCGTATCAATTAATAGTTATTTTTTATTGGTATTTCAATACAATTCAATAAGATGGAATTACCACAAATAATTTAATATCTTTTAATTTAATTTTATATATTCATACCATCATTAATTATCATTAATAAATCATCAATCTGAATTCAATTATCAATCATCAGTTTTTGAAAATCAATAATCAACATATATAAATATATTATCAATAAATCATAATGATTAAATATATGTAACATGTATCAATTTTAATTTTTATGTATAGCTTTATAATAAAACTACACATTTATATTATAATCATTAATAGTTACTTGAGTGATGTTAATCATTGATAATTTTGAAGATCAATCATGAATAAATAATGATTTGAGATAAATGTTAAAATAGAAATTCCTATAATTATAAAATTACTTTGGGTAAAATGAAAAGTTTTGACATAAATCCAAAAGCGTAAGCAGTGAGACTCTGTACGTAGCCGTACGAGGATGGGGTAGATGGGCGGAAGCAGTCGCAGTAGACCACATTACCTTTTTTGTTTTAATTATTTCCAATGAGAAACTGGGTGGTAATTTCTTTGTACAGATTGTCATATAATATGATTGCTATTAATTAATTTCCAAGTTGCAGCTCCTTTCTTGACCAAAGTAATCTTTTATTATTATTTTATATATTTACTGCAATTGACAGAACTTGTCCCTAAGATTGATGCAGTTCATTTTAAAATGATGAATTAGGTTATCGTGGTTGTGGAAATTGAAGATTTTTCTTTTAAAGAAGAAAACAATCAAATAAAACATTGCAGGAATTGATCTTTTTTCTCGTACGAATAAATTTATTATTAACATATTAATTAATTCTTAATCCTGTGAAAGTGTGCGTTTGGTGGGTACTGTGCTTCTCTCCATTAGTCCAAGTTGATTGGTTCAAATTATCACGTCCGCACACACATAGCTTAATCATATTATGATTTCATTTTCGATCTGTGAGTTAGTGATTAATTGATTTGATTATTTTGGTATTGACGAAGCATGATTATTTAAATTGATGAATTAAAATGCTTGATTTTATAATT
>CANYBF010082546.1:0-14156 GCA_948192965.1 Dalechampia spathulata
AGCTGCTAATTAGGATATTCATAATCACTGCTAATTAGGATATTCACTAGATTATTTTCTTGACTAGGTTATTTCCTATTCTATTTAATTCCTATTCTATATTGTAGATTTGTATATAAATAGCTTGTATTATTCACCTTAGAAAATAAGAAATATAGCAGTTTAACAAATACATACAAGTCAGATATGCCTAAACTAACGTAGTATTGATTACACCAATTTTTATGTATTCATCATTACATTCTTTCATTACAACCACATTAAACTCATTTTACTAACAAATAATTAATTAATTATTAATAGAATCATAAAAATAAAATTATATAACATTAAAATTGAAATCATATTAATTGAAACATGAAATTCATAATTGGATATCAAAATATAAGATAAATATTAAGATATCAAAATTTGAGATAATGATTCAAATATCATAATTGATGAACTAAGCATCAAAATCAAAATCAATTTTTGAAATTTTGAAATTGAAACCCAAGATTCAACATCAACTTTTAAAAAAAAAATTAAAATTTAATTAATTTTTATGTAATTTAAAATAATATATTGATTACATTATATTTCATTTATAATTGTTATTCAAATATTGTTATCTAGATATTGTAATGAAATGATGATTACATTACATCCCATCTTTAACTATATTACATGGTTGATTACATTACATCCCAATACATCGAACTAAACATGATTTAATGATTTGAGATACCTAATATCGAAAGATATGAGCATGCTTGTTTGCATATGTCAAAATAAAATTCTTAGAAACCATATGTGGTGTCTAAAGCAACAATACTAGCTAGATGGTTTCATTGATTTCTAAAATTGGTTTGAAGTCTTTAGTAGTATCATTTTGTTTGGACAATCTCATGACAATAATGACAAAGTACACCTTTCATCTCTTGATAGCATCCCGTTAGAGTTGATCATGATAGTTGCTAGCATCATTCTATTGCCTCCTTTATTGTGACGACCTATTTCATTTCTGTAAATAAAACTTACAAGTAAAATATTGACTTGAGGTGACAACCTATAAAGTTTCAATATGAGGACTTCTCGGATAACAATTATTTGCTAGCATCTTGCCTGTTGAACTTTACTATTCTCACTAAATGGAAGCAAGGCATTAACTTCTTTATGAACTTGCTTGCAATTGCTAGAAAAATTTAGGATTTTATCATAGAGAGATTCAAGATATTCCATTAACTACGTAAGAAATTCACTAGAGTAATTAAATTGGCTCTCCAAGAAATTCAGTTCCAAATTTCCAAGAATAACTTTGCACCTTCTCCAAGATATAATATTCAAGCATCATCATTACAAGGAAAACAAAGTACCATGGTCATCCTCTTCAATGCCACCAAAAATTCTTAAATTGTCTTACTCTAGTCCAAGTAATTAGACCCATTAATTCATCTTACTAAGTCATCACACGGATCACATATGAAAGCGAAATTATGGACTTATTACCTGTCATTAGAATCAGAAATCACAGACTTCATCTTTTCTTAATATTTTTTATTTTTTACTCGTTACTGAGATTATCAAAATTCACCCTCAACTGCAATTCTACAATTAGCTACCCAACATATGACGACTAAGTTATTGTTGCAACATGTCCAAGCATGCCTAGTAATAGGGACATTGAACAATATATTTGCATATATTGCGCATGTAAATTTATTAGATGTGAAACAACTTTCTGAATGAGTAGAAAAATCAACTTTGGCATATTGCTTTGCCTGCGGAATTATGGACTGAATCAAGTTGCTCTGCATATCACCTCAAATGTAGCATTTCATGTGCAGATTTAACATATCAAGATTGACTATCGTCACATACAATAAAAGATTGAATAAAAAATGTAATCAACTATACATATTATAACTATAATATAAGAGATGATTAATAAGCACTTGCAATTGTGTGCTAAAAATATAAACTTTATACCTTTCATTATCTTACAATTACCAATTAAACAAAAAAATTCTTCATTAATTTGTTTTAATTGCAATTAAATACTAATGGAGTATTTCATGGTAATGGTTTATTTCAATTCTTCTACAAGAACAACCAAAACAAGATGCTCAGTTGAATTTCACATAGCTTTTACATATTTTTACATGATATCAACACAAAACTTGGGTTCCAAATCCAAGTTGACAATATTTATTTTAACCTTCAGGTGACCTTTATAAAACAGTTTGCTTTTCTTTTCACAGCTTTTCCGAATTAAGGAACCTGCCACCTCACCAAACAAACAAATTGACCGCAATACCTATTTAGGAGAAATTCCATTCCAAGTGAGTTTAGTATATGGTCTGAACCAGTTTTTAGGACTGTGTCCGAGATTTTTGATTGCACCAACTCGTTCAGTTCAGTTTCAAAACAATAAATCCACACGGCCAAGCTTCTGTTCTACCCCATGATTTTGTTTATGTTTTAAAAAATGACACTTGCACAGTGAGCGCAATGTTCTTACCCTCCACCAGAATGTCCAACTTAATTCAAACTATAAACAGTTATTTTAAGAATGTCTAACAATCAATTGAAATATGAGTTGAAATAGTACCCGTCTGCTGATTCACTCCACGGTGCTGAACATATCGAGAAGCTGAAAGTTGCAAAGGGCAATCACTTGAAGCATGCCCAGCTTGCTGACAGTGAACACAAGTTCCAGGCCTAACATTAGCTTGTTGAACGATATTGTGCGTTGTATTTGGTGCCCGACCTCTTGCTGAATATATTGGAAAGATCACAAGAAAGAAAAATAAAAACAAGTAAATAAATGATATCATCTGTTAGATGCAAGTTCCTTTTTTCCCTCTATTGTGGAGAGATCTGGACTAATCATTAGATGAGAATAACAAAATTCTTGAAGGGAAGCCAAAATCCAATTGGCTTAAATTGTGGTGAACAGTTCTTGGTACTACTATTCAAATAACTTAAACAGGACACTTGGACAGCAGCCACCCTATCAACAATTTAGTATCTTTTCCTACAAAGGAACAAGTATAGCAATCGCATAACATACACTAGAAACCAGCACAAATTTAAAAAGCATTGGCCTGAAAATGGACAACCATGGGAAACATCAAGCATCTTTCCATATGTTAGCCTTTGTTTTATTTTTTGATCATTCATCTGAATGGATTAAAACCAATATAAAGGATTTTATAAAATGATAGTACAAACTAAGATCCTAGATACACTTTCTGAGTCTATGATACCCCATTATTTGAACCACTCAACATATACATAATTTATAGCTTTAATACTCCCCTAAAATTGGACATAGATATAAATCATGTCCAGCTTGTTACAAATATAATTGACTCGAGATCCATGTAGATTTTTTCTAGGAATCTCTCAATTGTCTCTACTTTTGACATGTCCTATTGAAACACTAGATTGGAGGCAATATGTAAAACTGTTTGATTACTATATCATAATTTTGCAGGCAGAACAATCTTAATATCAAGTCCTTCTAGTAACTGCAGTATCTAGATATCACATGTTGATTGAACCATGATCTTGGACTCCACTTGAAGACTTGATTCAGATCCTGTGGTCTGAATCTTACTTCTTCTAAATATCAAATTTCCATCAATAAAAGTACAACTTCTTCCTGATCATTGATCAGCCATATATCCATCCAATTTGCATCTTAAAACACTTGATATTTAAAGGTCCATGATTGTCATACACTAAACCTCTTCCAAGCAGCCTTTCAGATAACAACATTCATCCCAGATGCCTTCAACTGAGCAATAGTTGGAGAAGATAACTGACTCAATGTACTATCACAATATGAATATTAACTTTTGTTACAGGCACATGATTTCACTTTTTCACCAACCTCCTATACTTATCATGGTCTACAAACAAATTTCTATCTCCTATCATGGGCTGCAAATTTGGTGTCATTACCATCAAATGGATGTTGACTACTATGATTAAAATAGATTCTTATCCTATATTATATGTTTAAATGCCCAAGGTTTTCAGTCAGCTCCAAGAAGCACACTCCTTTCAACACACAATGCCAACTAAGTCATCCATCACTCTCTTCATTTAAGAAATTATATCCTCATTTTAGAGTCTCTGTACTAGAAACCAGTTTTAGCATTTCTCAATATCCTCGCATCTTTTTCATGTGAGACTTTCCAACAAACCCTGCAAATGTAACCAGACAGGCTCAAATATCACATGCTAAATATGCAACCTTTACCAGGAGGCTCATTAAACACCTAAATCTATCATAAACCATCTTAAGCTCTAATACCATATAAAAATTCAATTGACTCATGTTAGATATTAATTTACTCCACTTGTATATCACTTAAGATCCTCACATCACAAGATTCTCCAACCATGCCCTATCCCAATTGCTACTAATCTGGATCAATTGTTACTTGTTAAACATGAACCTTCACTAAAAAGCTCATTAAATGCCTCACATCGTGAGATTCTCCAACCATGCTCTATCCCAATTGCTAATAATCTAGATCAATCATTACTTGTTAAACCTGAACCTTCACTAAAAAGTTCATTAAATGCCCAAGTCTATAATAGATGCCCTAGGCCCACAACCAAGTTTAGACTCCAAGCTAGCAAAAATATAAAAACTCTATAGGCTAAAGAGTGTTGGGCTAAACTCATAATGATGGTCTTAAATGGGGTGGTGCTCATCTTACATAAAATTAACTTACTTATGTTAACTACCATGGAAACTCACCATGGGCCATAGAAAGTGTTGGCTCAAACTTGTTGATAATCTTTTAGAGAAGTTTTTTGTATTTTTTTGTGTATTTGATACAACAATTACATAGGCATATATACATATAAGAGAACCCTAATTAGGAAGAAAACTACAAAAGAAAATATCCAAGGAAGAGGAAATAATTAAGATTATATCCTAATTAATCTTACAAAGCTTCGTAATAAGTAAACACTTACAACAATGGAGTTGGTATCCATCTTGCATAAAACCAATTGATTTATGTTAAGAACCAATTTATTCTATTTAAATCACTTAAATTCCTTACATCTTTTTAATATCTCATGTTTGAAGTTTATATTTAATTTTAATATTTTTGTGCCTTACTTTACATCTTACCTCTAGACTACATGACCCATTTGCACCTTAATATGCCTTTAATAACCTTGGTAAAAAACTTAGAGCATATGATGTTCATGCTCTGACTTGAGGGAGATGTGGAAATACAAATGTAAATTAGGAGATTATAAGTCAACAATTACAATAAGCTGATTGTAATTTAATTAATAAGCTATGTAATTATGAAGAAAAGCTAGAACAACATATTCATGCATGTTGCATCACTAATTTTAAACTTAAGTCTTCTTTCTATACATTTTGATATTCATGTCACAAAAATAACGAGAGTTTTATAAAACATATGCATATAATATGAATTTTAAAAATTTATTAAAAATTATTATTAAACCAATCATAAATTTAATAACATAAAAGTATTACAATGAATTTAAAATAAAACCATAGGTCTTTGAGTGCCTAAAAGTAGACCACAGCGCAAAGTGAAAATGAATAATGCCACAAGATGTAGTTTTGTGCTTAACCCTTCAGTACATTACAACAATCATTAAGAAACCACAAGAAAAAATAACTTTATAACCAAAATAAAGGAAGGATAGAAAGTTCATTTAGCACAAACAAAATCCAATACTAAGGTCAAGAATGATAAAATAGCAAATGCAATATCATTAATTCTTTGTAATGTATTGGGAGTGTTTAGGCAAACCTTGTACACGAGATCCAGTTCCACATATCTCTATTAACTGTCTTAGAGTCTCGTCGCAACCACCAATGCAACCTGATTAATGCGATTGACATTCAAAATTTCATTGGTAATGCAATTAGAAGATAGGCTACATGACAAATTAGCCTAATTGCAGATAATCATTTATTTGTTTAGTAACTATGTGCATGGTATTTATGCCCAGGCTGAAAACATGAAAAAGAAAAATCCCTTCAAAGTAAGGCATTAGTATAGATGCTTTCCTAAAGCACCTAAAGGCCAAACAAACGCTCAATAGGTTTCACTTCCTAGTGCTTCTAGTGATGAAGAGTCAATCGGAGCTAGGACGGGATACATCTTTAAAATTTATTGTTTATGAAAATCTTAAGTAAGATGTCATGAATTTACCTAAATGGTTGACATTGAAGCTTGGTGGTATTTCAAGTTGCCGAAACTTGAATTGAATCAAGGAAAAAGGACCTAAAGAAAAATTCGCAGCATTGAAGAACAATCAAAATATGAAACAAGAAAACAAAACATTTAAATCATCATTATTAACAAAAAATAATATAATAGGATTTAGATAATAAGAGTGCAAATAACATCATAATTTATAAATATGAAAAGCAATTGAAGGTTGATAAATGATTTTAAGATTCAAATATTTCAAAAAATTAGCAACTTGATAAAATAACAAGATATACAAAATCACAGTTATTTTATGGTCAATACACATATTCAACTTTGAAGAAATTGATGTGAAGAAAGAAGCAAGACTCATGTTAAAGCTGCCTACAATATATGGAGTCGCGTATTAGTAGAAACCTTGAGAGCAATGGCTGCAAACATTTGTAGTTACAGTGGCTTCTATTGTAGGTCCAGGAAGCCATATAGCATTCCTACACTGAAAAGTGAACAAAATTTTTGAAAAATAATAAAGAAGTTATAATGATCAAATCCAAGAAATTAGAAAACAATGTTCTAGTAAAATAATACATTTGCCTCATAGAATTTTGTCACAGAAAACACCATAATTTAAAAACACAATAATATTAATTTGTAATAGAAAGTAATAATGAATACGAATCATCTAAATAGGAACATATGTACACATTGATTGTTTAATAGAAATGACTAGGGACTTCTTTTATCCTTGACTCATTAATAGTTGTTTCTTATGAACGGATGGGAATTTATATGATTTGGATGTTTAACAAGATAAAAATTAAAACTATCCAGTACAAGTTAATGTTTCATGTACCCATAACCCTCTGAAACACTCAGGAAGTCTCCCAACTTTTGGCATTGCATAATCATTAGACTGCCACATCAATGTTTAAATCAAAGTGTTTCTTTCAAAATAAAATTCTTAAACATGGGAATTCAACCAAAATTGTGAGGGTTATTCATATTATTTGTTTAATTTCCAGGGATAATAACATCCCTTCTATTTACAATTTCACAGGCAATGCAACCAACAAATTACCACATCTAATATTGAAGTTAGAAAGATAAGCAAATTCATAAGGTTTCACATGAATATCTGACATTAAAACATTTAGCATAATTTCGTAAATAAAGGCTCTGTCATTAATACAACTGATGAAAAAGAAATCTAATAGATTCAAGAAGGATTAAGCTAAATATATTTATGAAATAGTATCACCATATTATTAGGTCAATTATAGAAACCAGAAGAGTGTAGATGAAATACTTGTCGTTATAGTTTGCTTCCAATGACAAAGTGACAGTTTTCTTCTAATGACAACAAAGATAATCTTTTGGGAAGATAAGAAACTAATGATTTAACATAAGTTCTACACATGCAGTTGCCAAGTACTTAAGAAATTTGTTCGTGAGAAACTAATGACTTAACATAAGTTACACAAATACACCTTTGAAGTAATTAAGGAATTTGTTTATTCAAAATCAAATCATAGTTTTTAAAGCGAAGTGTTAACTTATTAGGAAATTTTATAGTCAATCATGATACAATCTTTAGTCTCTAGACTATAGGGAGAGATTTCCCTAAACCATAGATCTATTCATTTGTAATTTTCTTCCTAATTAGGTTTCTTACATGTATAAAAACCTCTATAATTGTTGTATCTAACACATAAGAACTATAGCAATTTCCCTAAAAATTGTCACAAAGTACTAAAGAGTAAATAAGCCTAGGTGCCATGCAAAAAAATATATAAGTAAGCTATAAATCAAAATTAGCAATAATAAATAGTAATTGTCCAAATAATAATTGAAATGAAGTGGCACAAAAGACCTACATCATTAGTTGTAAGACCAAATATAGCCCTTATTGTTCAAAATTTCACATCCTTCTTTCACTTTATAAGACCAAATTTATAGCCAATAAAGATTAAAATAAACACTGTATTGACAACTTTTGCTAAATAAAATTTCAGCTAGGAAGCACTATCTTAACAAACACAACAATAATTTAACTAAAAAAGAACATAAATATAGTAAAGAACAAATGGTTGAAAGAATTCTTATAAAGAAAATGCAAGGAATAAAAAGGATTACAGCATTTTAAAATTTTGGTACAAATATAGTACAAATAAATGGTAGATAGAAATTTCTTAAGAAAATGTAAAGGAAAGAAGGTATTACAGAATTTAAAAATTTTGGAAATAAAAAAGAGAGAATTCACAAAAGCAAACAACGGTGCTACATCACATTTGTTTATGTTTCTGTCTTATTTTTCAGTTATTTTATGTTTCTTTCTTATTTTTCAGTTATTTCATGCTATTGTAGGTTACTGGCAGCCATTTCCTTTTGTGTTGTACTAATTTAGTGGGATAGTCTGGGTCTCAATATTAATAAGGATAATTAAGAGACTTAAAAGCAAACCCAACATGTTAGAAGAGAGAAAAAAAATCCCTAGAACATAAGGCATGGGCCATGCGCCCTAGACAAGATGTCCAATAAGCACCAAAGACACCTACCTATTGGAACTGGGGCACCTCTTAGGCACTAAGGCACAACAATTCATGCTTCGTGGACCTTCATAGCATGCTTATTAAAGACTATGGTTAGAACTCAACCATAAAAATTGTTGACTATGAAGAATCAATTATATTTTGGAGTTGTCGTCAGTTTCTTTTTATATGTCCTAGAATATGTTATTGAAAATTTGAAAGGCTGATGTATGGTGTCATCATTCGCAGAAACAAACAAAAACTTTCCCCGGCTCAACAGTTTTAGTGCTATTTTATCAAAAGGTTTCAAATGTCATGTATGTGCTAACCTGCGGATATCCCAAGCATCCAACCATGAAATTCCCATCCTGTAAAATGAAAAATGATAACAATTAAATCCTACCATAATAGATCAGCATTTATAATTAACAAAATCAAGTGAAATAAAGACAATTTGCCATTCGAAGATGAAATTTAGAGAAGAAAATGTTATATATTACTTCCATTTGGTATTTTCCTATTTATATAGATGCTTGAATGAATAAAAAAAATTTAAAAGATTAAAAAAAAAACACTCCCTAGTTTACCCCATTTCTGTTCTCATTATAGTAACACTATTAAAATCAACAAAATAATTTGAATCATAAACAAGAACATTCACCATTGGTAGTAGCACTGTACATTTTAAGTAACAGCTAGCTGCATGACGATTTCTTATTTGTGACTCATACCATAATGATGATGTAGATGCAACATTCACCCTAAAACAGTTGTGAAGAAAAGTATCCATAGAGCTTGATTATTCCATTAAGCTAATGGGGTATTAATACTAATTACAAAAAATAATTTAGGAAGATGTCTAAATATATCCCCCAGTTTTAGGCATGATGCCACTATATCCAAATTAGATATGCATAATGTTTTAAAAATAAAATAAATCATATTATATTAAGAGAGAGGCAAGAGGCAAAAACAATGTTCTACCTTTCCCTCTAAATATATAGTTTTAATTTATATTTATAATTAATTTCATTTTAAGAATTTTAAAAAAAATCAAATATACATACTAATTTTTACATATCTAAAATAAATATATTAATTAAATAATAATAATTTTAATTATAAAAAATTATTTTTACATAATTTTATATAAAATAGAAATAATTTTAATTCGTAAAACTAATTTGCAAAAATTAATTTTTATTTAATTTTATATGAAATAAAATAAACACAAAAAATTAATGTTAGTAGTTTTGATTTGTGGAAACTAATTATTATCTAATTTTATATAAAATAAAATAAATATAAAAAGCTAAATAGCAATAATATTAATTTGTAATACTAATTTCAAAAAATTAGTTTTCATTTGATTTTATATAAAATAAAATAAATATAAAAAATTAACAATAGTAGTTTTAATTTGTAAAATTTAATTTTTATCTAATTTTATATAAAATGAAATAAATATAAAAAGTTAAATAATAATAGTTCTAATTTGTAAAAATTAATTTTTATTTTAGTTTATATAAAATAAATATAAAAAAATTAATTGTAATACTTTAAATTTATGAAAATGAACTTTTATCTAATTTTTATCAATAATGTATAGGTTAGCAAACTCGTGTCCTTTATCAATAATCATATTCGTCATAAGATCTTAAAACAAACAATAATGAGACATGACAATTTAAGGCAAGCATCAATTTACTAACAAAGGTTAAATTGAATAATAGATTTGGTAAATTGAGCCTAAATTATAAGGAAAGATTTGGTGTGGGATGTACATTGTTGGAACCAAGGACAATAAAGATAGTTCCATCTGCTGATATAATAAAGTAAAATGGGTTCGAGAAGAAGAGAACAAGGCGGAATTAAACTATCATATGATCTATACTACTAGAATTAAAGATCCAATTGGTCAAGGTAGAAAAAAGACGTGAATTCTAGTTACCTAGCTCAACCGTAGTAGAAAAAAAATGTAGATGAATCATTCATTGCGTGTTGCTATTGGGTGAATTTAACAAACTCATCCACGAAAATCATTACGGAGTTCTCAACATGGTTAAAGGAAGCAACATTCATTGAGTAATGCCGAGTTGGTAGAGACTATAACTATCTACAATACTTTTGAACAAAACGGGATTTAGGTGGAACTAGAGGTGGTAGAGGTACAACAGACGATTCTTGAGCAATAATAGTATATTGTAAGGAGGTGTCATCCTCCCCATAACTAGGGTTTGGTAAAGGAGAGAATTAGATTCCCAAAAAAAGACATTAACAAAGACTAGGTATCGATGTAGATCAAGAAAACAACAACAATAGCTTTTTCAAAGCCAAGAGTAACCAAGAAAGACACTTCAAAGATTTTGGAGCTAATTTAGTAAGTTAGGGACGAACATCCTAAACAAAATAAGTAAAACCAAATATCTTAGGAAACATAGAGGTTGTAGGAAACAAAGTGGAAAATGAAATGTTATTTTGAAAGACAAATGATAGTATAGAAAACAAGTTGTAGAGATAGCATCAGTCTAAAAGGATTGTGGGACCTTTATTTGAAAAAGTAGAGCACAGGTTGCTTCTAAAAGATGCTTATTTGTCCATTCAGCAACTCTATTTTGAGCGGGTGTATCTACACAAGAGGTTTTATGAAGAATGTCATGTTTGACCATAAACGAATGAAATGAATCAAAAAGATATTCTTTAGCATCATCACTTTGTAGACATTGCATAGAGACATTGAATTGGGCACATATTTCAGCATAAAAAGCAGAAAAATATGAGAACAATTCAAAACAATTTTTCATTAAATGTAACTAGGTTACACGAGAGTAGATATCTATGAAAGTAACAAAATATCTAAAACCTAATTTAGATGACACAAGACATGGACCACAAACATCTGAATGAACTATCTTAAATGGAACCCTAGCACATTTATCGACTCTTGAACCAAGTGAACTACGATGGTGCTTAGTCAACTGACATAACTCACAATTCAATATAGAAAGATGATTAAACTATAGAAGCAATAGCTTCAACATAGATAGAAATGGGTGACCTAACCAACAATAAGTTTCAAAAGGATCGGTTGTTTGGCAACAAGTCAAGGATTTGAAGATGGAGTAGTCAAGGATGTATATGCCAACAAACTCATGTCCTTTACCAATAATTATCTTTGTCGTAAGATCCTAAAACAAAGAATAATTAAGAAAGAATGACGCATGATAGTTTAAAGCATGTGTCAATTTACTAACAAAGATTAAATTGAATGACAGATTTGGTAAACTAAGTACAAATGACACAAAAAGATTTGATGTAGGTTGAACACAACTGGAACCAAGGACAGAAGAAGTAGAATAGTTGTGAAAAGAAGAGAACAAGTTGGAATTACCTATCATAGGATATGTAGCACTAGAGTAAATAATCCAATTAGTCAAGGTGGACAAAAGGCATTGTATTTTGGTTACCTGGCTTAACAATAGTAGAGACAGAAGTAGATGAAAACTTCATTGCTCGTTGATACTGGGCGAATTTAGCAAATTCATCTACAAAAATCAGGACAGAGTCTTCAGCATGATTAATGAAGCAGCATTTACCGAGGAATGCCGAGTTAGGCGAGTTTGTAACTTCCTACAAGCTTGCTTGATATGTCCTGCCTCATAACAATAGTAACAAATAACCTCATTCTTGTCATAATAGACATTACTAATCCCATTCCTACCAGCTAATAGCCCATCTTGAAATCCATTTGTGCAACTAACAATTGCATTATTAGGAATTTGTGGAATGGAGGCTACTCTATGCAAAGGACATAAGCAAATGTCTCATGCAAAGGAGATTTCAGAACCAAAGAGAATTTATGATCTAATGGTATAAAATTCTGATGGCATTCCAGCCAAAAAGCTCATAATAACCATTTTCTCAAGATTAGCATGGACTTTAATGTCTAAACTAAATGGTATTAAAGTTTTAAGTTCTTCATACGTCTTCTTGAAATCTATGAAGTAGGCAACGAGTGACTTATCATGCTTTTTAGCATGATAGAAAGCTTTTGCACACATCATTAGTGCAAGTGATATTATCCTTCCCAGAATACAAAAACTCAAGATAATCCAACAATTCCTTAACAATATTATAGTGATTAGTTAGACTGATCACCTCGACAAATATACAGTTACAAATCTATAAAAACAAACGAGCATCCTCACACTTCCATTCTAGATATTGCTCCACCTCCTTAATACTATCAACACCATCAATTTTAGTAACAATTGGAGGTTCATCAGTCATATGCTTGTCTTTGTGAATACTTGGAAGATACATCCGGACAACCTTATCCCAATCATGGTAATTATTCTCATCATATTATGATTTTAACTTTGTTTAAGAGTTTACTAGCCCAATTCCAAATCTTCAAACATAAACTTAGGATTATCCAATCATTTGATAGTATTTATCCGTGATATCATGTATAAGCTCCAATGATCAAACAATGTTAGGTCAAACTCATAATAGTGGCCATAAATGGAATTGGCACGCATGTTAAACAAAATCAATTGGCTTATATTTTGTATTAATCTACTCAACTTATATACTACTTAAATTCCTCACATTCTTTTCTATGTAGGATTCTTCAACATAGTTTTTGTTTAAATTATTTTGAGTGTTGAAAAGAATTTACAAATTCCCTTATTTTATGTTAAGGTGGTTAAAATATTTACTCAAGATTATTATTCTTGAGTTGAATAATTTGATTTGTAATTGAATGTGTTGTTAATGGCTACTAAACTTAGAATAGAGTTTCAAAAACCTTAGAACAATCTAGATTGAATCAGTTAAGGTGAATAAAAAAAATTCAATTTGGAAGGTTTTAAAGCATGAGCATTCAACCAAAATGGTTTGAATCTTCTTCACTCAATAATATTATGGTTCCACATCAACTAACGTTGTAACTGACTAACAAAATTAATGGCTTTTTCCTAATTTATGAAAATGCTTTGCACTTCTTACGTGGTCCAAGCTGATTTACAAACCACCATCTAGCTCAACCTTAAACAAGACAAGCACTTCTATCATTTTTGTAAAGTAAGAGGAGATCATAGAGAAAATGTGTGCTCTATTGATCATTAGCTAGGGGTTTATATATGTTATGATGAAAGTATTGTTATATTTCTTTTCATACAAATAATAGAATGATTACAACCTATTTATATACAAATTATTATGTAAACTAAGAAATAAATGTATAGGAAATAATCTAGCTAAATCAAAGAATTCCTAAACTATTTACCTAAACCTTAGCCTTAATCACACTCCCCCTCAAGTTGAAGCATAGATATTGATCATGCCCAACTTGTTACAAATGTACTTAATTCGAATCTCATTCACTGCTTTAGTAAAGATGTCTGCTAGCTGATCTCTT
>CANYBF010082560.1:0-22952 GCA_948192965.1 Dalechampia spathulata
TGCTACCAAACTGTATAATATTTATTATATCTTTAGTTTTTATAAAATAAAAATAAAATAAAATGATTCTTTTATGTATAGATTTATCACAATATAATTTATCATATTTAATTTAATAGAAAATTAAAATTATAACCTTCATTGATTTTAGTTATTTAAAAGACAATATTTTTTGAAAATTTTAATTCATTTGTAAATTTTCAATTTTATTAATTTATTATTTCTTATTGTTAGTGATATGAAAATTTTGTTAATAAAATTGAAATGTAACTAAATAAAATAAAAATAAAAATAAAATTCGTAAATAAAAAATTTATATTTAAAATTAACATTCATGTTTAAAAAAAAAGAAAAAAATACGACCACTATAATTACTATTTTGATGATTAATGTACAAAAAATTGAAATAAATAACATCAACGTACAATATAATAATAAATTATGATGATATTATACTATTCAAACTCATTTTTATAAAATTTTAAATACTATATATTTACATAATAAATCGCATCATTAATCATCAAAATAAGAATGTTTGAGCTGATGGACTTTCAGACATTGCAATAAATGCATGTTGGTTAGAACAGATATTTGATATATTTTTTATTTTTATAAATTTTTAAATTTAAATAAGATTATTTTATAAAAAAAAAATCATATGAATATTTATAAAGAATTACACACTCTAATAGAATATGGAAAGAATTTCATGTTTCCATTGTCATCATGTGACGCACAGAATCTATGAAATATTAAATAATGTGAATCATATTTATATTGTTGTCTCATGGTTTGATATCTATAATAATATAATATATATTTTCTATTAAATGGATATTTAGTTTATTATTTTTACAATAATGAACCAATTATTTCATTATATAATTACTTTTTATAATAATTCAATAATTCAAATAATATAAAATGTTAATTATTTGTTTAATTGATTATTGATTATTAGATTTTAATTATTAAGAAATAATTATTTATCATATGTATAAAGTTACAATATATGATATTGCTAATATTCAAATTAATTATTTAATTCTAAACCAATGAAAATTAAATAAGCATTAAAAGTTATAGAAATGATAATTTCTGGTAAAAAATGTAATTTATGAGGTTTGTTATATTTATTAATTATATCATGATAATAATATAAATTTTAAAAATAATACAATAACTTGATGAAAATATCAGGGGACATATGTTACAGTTAAATTACGGACGTACCCTCATGCAATAATACAAAGATTATGAGGAGGAGCACCAAAATGCACAGTGGACCGTATCCTATCAGATTGTGATGGATCACCATAATTTGTTATTTCGTGGGTTGGTATATGTGTATAGTGGTGGGTTCCCAAAAAGAAATATAAAATTATTGGGTGGCTTCAATCAATATTATTATTATTATTATAAATTTAAAAAATATATAATATAGGGACTTTTTTCGCATGGTACCTTTTAAATAGCAATTTCAATAAAAAAAATAAAAAAATATTTTTTTGGAAAAATTAAATAATTAATTGAAGATAATTAAAAAAAATAAAATTTCAAAAGGCAATATCAAACTTAGAAATGATGGCGTATTGAATCACATGGGTTTACCTGACATATACATGTTTCTTTATTATTAATTTTTTTCCAAAAAAAGGAGATATTTAAGAAATATCTGAATCAATTGATCAGGAGATGATGTACACACATCACTATGATCATTATTAGATATCATGATTCTTCTTATAAAAATTAATAAATCAAGTAGTTTATATTCAGTGATTTATTACAATGAGTTTTACGGATTTTTATATGATTGTTAAATTCCAAAACAAACTCATATATAATATAATACAAATGGGGTAAAATCTCGATCCTAATTTATTAATTATAGTTATTAAAGACATATAATCCATTTCCAGTGCAATGGCTAGACAATCAAAAAGCATGATAATTATGTCTGTACAATCCCATTATTATATGGATATTGTGTGGCATGGTGTTAGTTCAAGTGGCTGAATGGCACCAAAACAAAATCAAAGAATACCCATTTGGAAGGAGCATCCGCAGATTCTGAATTCCCACGAAACAAACATATAATTAATCATTAAAGATCACTTACAAGCTTCATTTTCTTTATGTATGTGGTGAACCCAACTCCCTATGCAATTTCTTGGAAACCCACTCTTCCTTCATTAATAAAACAAACGTCTCCTTCATACCATAAAATAGACACCAATATCAAAGCCGCGTAAGCAACAGAAGTCCGTTTCTATCTTTTTTCTTCAGCTTCATCACCCATGTGGCCACGTGTCCCATTACAGCTCCCCATTTTTCAGGAACAGAGAGCACATAAATTTATCCCTTATTTTCATTAAAAAAAATAAAAACTATTCATTGAATTTTTAATTATACTTATTTTTTTTTTAGCATGGGACATAGATTTAATATGAAAATTATGATTGAGATACCATTCGTATAATTTTGAAAAAATTCATTAACTTTCTATTAATATAAATATAAAGTTATTTCATATTTTTAATTTTATTTTATAAGTTAATTATATTATTTAAGATTATATAATTATTTCATATTTAATACATTAATTTGATAAAATTAAAATTTTAAATGGGATAAAGTAAATCCTAATCTTAATCTCACTAATAAGTAAACTCCATCCGAACAAAATTCATCGATTCAAATCGCCACCTGTAAATGCTATTTTGGAGAGAAAAAAAAAAGAGAGAGAAGGATTCATCCAGTTAAACGACCGAACCAATGGCGGCTGTCGACGACGGAGTGAGAGGCTTTTTTTTTTTCTGGCAGTGGCGGATCCACAATGGGGGCAGTGGGGAACTTGCCCCCACTCATTTAAAAATTTTTATAATTACCCTCCTGAGATTATGCTTTAGATGTTATGCTCTAGATCCGCCCTCCCTGTAATGGAGGACGGATTGGAAAGTGTCCAGATTTAAAAATAAAAAATAAAAAATAAAAAAGGGGAAATCTCTTCGGACAGCTAATGAATGTTGACAATGGGTTTTGTTTTGATTTGGTTAAAAATGTGGTGTCAGATGAAAGACCTTTTACCTCAAATCTCGACTAATGATCTCCGTAAACATGTCGAATCCAAATTACTTGGATAAAATATTGAATTAATCAATAAATCATAGAGATATGTAATTATTTTATTTTTGAAAAATGAACTCCCCCATACACGTCAATGAGATAAGTACGAAAACAGAGATAACGTCATCCTTGATATAATTTCCGTAATAATTTATCATAAAATAATATTATTTTTATAATAATATTTATTAAAATAATACATAATATTGAAAAATCATTTAACATTGATGTATTTATTTTATTAGTAATGTAACAGAAAATTACATAAATTTCTATTATGTTTATGCATTTTTATAAAAATACTTCAATCCCCATAATTTTGGATAATCAGTGCACCATTATAGGCTCTTTCAATTATTCATCCTAAGTTGCTTTCATTTCAATCCTTTCTTGTAGAAGACCCTTTAATCTAATCGAGTGGCAGATCATTCACGAAATAATAACCTTTGGATTGATGTATTTACGTTTGTGTGTGTGTGTGGGGGGGTATATATATATATATGTTTTTTTCTTTCTTTTTCTTTATGGTTTTGGCTTTTTTTTTTGTCATGAAACTTGCTCGACTTTCAGTTCAATAGTTGACCAAGTAGTCGTGTTTATCTGTTTGCAAATTAACCATTTCTTTTGCCTTCTCTCCTCATGAAATATCCCTCAGCTCCAAGATTTGCAGCCATCTGATCTGCTTTTGATCAAGTTTTGCGTCTTTCTATCACATCTCGGGTTTTGTTTTCTTGCGAGAATCTGGGTTTTATTTTCCAATCATAGATTTCCTTATCCACAGGATCAGAAAGCTGTTTTCTTTCTGAATAATTTGATTTTCTCTTCTAGGTCTCTGTTTTCTTTTCCTGGTAAAGCTTCCTTTTTTCTTTTTGGTTTTCCTACTTGTGCAGTTTCTGAACCAATTTTCTGTATCATAGTTCTGTTTCTTGATCTGGGTATCTGAATTTTCTGGTGCCAAAGTGGGAAAAATTAGGCTTCCTTTCCCAAGATATGGGTTTCTGCTTAAGCAAAGAAAAAAAGCCTGAGCAAAATCACCATTATGGTGCTGACAGACTGCACCATCATGATCAAAAAGAACCCGTAGTTTACCAATCCAAAACACCTGCTGCTGCACAAATCCCTAGAAAACCTGTCGATCCATCTCCGGGCCCAAAACCAGTCCACAAGCCAGACACAATTCTTGAGAAACCCTTTGAAGATGTCAAATTGCATTACACAATTGGGAAAGAACTGGGTAGGGGTCAGTTTGGCGTGACTTATCATTGTACTGAGAATGCAACAGGAAAGCAATATGCTTGCAAGTCAATATCCAAGAGAAAACTTGTCACCAAGAATGATAAAGAGGATATGAAGAGAGAGATTCAGATTATGCAGCATTTGAGTGGCCAGCCAAATATTGTAGAGTTCAAAGGTGCTTATGAGGATAGGAATTCAGTCCATCTGGTGATGGAGTTATGTGCAGGTGGTGAATTGTTTGACAGGATTATTGCCAAGGGTCACTACAGTGAAAAGGAAGCTGCTGCTATGTGCAGGTCTATCGTGAATGTTGTTCATGCCTGTCATTTCATGGGAGTGATGCATAGAGATCTTAAGCCTGAGAATTTCTTGCTGTCCAGTAAGGATCAGAATGCACTTCTCAAGGCTACTGATTTTGGACTTTCAGTATTCATTGAAGAAGGTAAAACTAATTCCTTCTCATGTTTTTATTGTCAGTTTCCCTGTTATGAATACACTAGCTATAATTGTAAAAACTAGCATAGGTTGTAAGAATTCATGTAAAGCCTGCATTTAGTTTACCCCTGGAAGGTTTTGTCATCTTGGTCTCATATTTAATTGAACTGATCAAAACTTTATAATTATTGTTGACTTGTAGTGTAAAACTTAGCTGGACCGCATTAGCATGTAGCTTCTCTGGTTGGCATATCTAATGCTTGTTGGGGCCTAGCTTGTTTGGACATTGCTGATCTTAGCTAAAACCTTCCTGCACTTATTTCCAAGCAGCATGATTGAGTAATTCAGATAATCTTCCACATTTTGGTTGTGAAAGGCCATTACGAGTAGATGTTTATGGCACTCATAGCTGGCCAGCTTATAATACTCAAATCCACTCTGTTGGGTTTTGAAGTAACCTTGCCAGGATTTTAACTTCGATTTGTGTGTTTCCCTACTCGTCTGGCATTCATCATCTATTTCTAGCAATATTCTAATCGCATATTGGCTATTCATGCCTATATTTATCTGCCCTTGAGTTCCTTAGGTGTGATATCTCTTTAGGAATCACTGCCAAAGAATTGATAGTTCCTCAAGACGAGAAAATCAGACCATTGATCATTGTCTGCGATATTCTCTATACGAACAAAGTACTGCCCTTAATCAGATCTTTGTGAAGGAAGTGCAGTCTTTGGTAAAGCAAAAGAAACTAGCCTGTCATTAGGTGGAAGTTTCCTTCTATGTATCATATGGTCGCACTGGTCGTGTATTAGTAGAGCCTTAAATCCTTCCTTATAAGCGATAAACTTCTACAGGAAAGGTATATCGAGATATAGTAGGAAGTGCGTACTACGTAGCTCCTGAAGTATTAAGACGCAGATATGGCAAAGAAATAGATATTTGGAGTGCAGGAGTGATGCTTTATATCTTACTGAGTGGTGTTCCTCCATTTTGGGCAGGTAAGCAACAGAACTAAAATGATATGCCATTATCACGCCCTGTATATTCTCTAATAGTTGGTATGTGCATTGCAGAAACAGAGAAAGGCATATTTGATGCCATTCTGAAGGGAGACATTGATTTTGAAAGTAAACCGTGGCCAAGTATTTCTGGCAGTGCCAAGGACCTTGTCCGCAGGATGCTGACTCAGGATCCTAAGAAAAGAATTACTTCTGCTCAAGTCCTAGGTATGCACTGCCCTTAATAATCAAAAACTACTTTTTCATGAATTCTTATAACTGTTTGTCTTTCGATCTATATAGCTTTAGAATGATTGATACTGACAATTTACAATGAAGGTTCATGTTCAGCAAATCATTTTAATGTTATGGTGACTTCATAAAGATTTTGTTGCTTCCAGAACAAGCACTAACTTGTTATCAAGCAAACAAAAGCTTCATTCGTTATAAATTTTGAGATAAATTAAGGATCATCATCGTGTATAGCCGTTTTTAATGTGTCATCTGCATTAACAGCCTAGATTAGCCTGGTTTTGTTGATATGTTGCACCCTGACTTTAAGTTACACATGCTCAGAGCATCCATGGCTGAAGGAAGGTGGAGAAGCTTCAGACAGGCCGATACACAGCGCAGTTCTGTCCAGAATGAAGCAATTTAGAGCAATGAACAAGCTGAAGAAAATGGCGCTGAAAGTAAGTTGAAGATTGAAAATAAGAAAATAGTCCATGTGACTTATGTAATAAATATCGGATCTCGAGTGATGCATGCTTTCAACTGCTTCTAAATTTGGAATACTTGATTTTTCCATAGGTCATTGCTGAAAATCTTTCTTCTGATGAAATCCAAGGACTGAAGTCTATGTTTGCAAACATTGACACTGATAATAGTGGTACCATCACCTATGATGAACTAAAGACAGGATTAGCTCGACTCGGATCTAAACTCACAGAAGCTGAAGTCAAACAGCTAATGGATGCTGTAAGATATTAATTACATTATTATTCTTCTTATTTGATCATATAGCATCTACCTGACATTGTTCGCTCTTCATTTTCAGGCTGATGTTGATGGAAATGGGACGATAGACTACATCGAGTTCATCACTGCGACAATGCATAGACACAGGCTAGAAAGAGAAGACCATCTTTACAAGGCATTTCAATACTTTGACAAGGACAACAGCGGGTGAGTTTGTCATGAATCTCTAGTAACATCATAGAACCAGAGTAGACTGCAGCTTTGAGATTCAGCTCTGTATTCATCATGAGCTTTTTTAATCCTTATCCTAATTAGAAATTGAAAAGTGATCCCACACATGGGTTTGAGGAAGAAATTCAATGGCATTGCCATTTTGAATCTGTATAGTACATTAGGGAACACAGCTAAACTTGAATATAATACTGTTCAATGTATCTGCAGATTTATCACAATAGATGAGCTAGAAACAGCCATGAAAGATTACGAAATGGGTGACGATGCAACAATCAGGGAAATTATCTCCGAAGTGGATACAGATAATGTAAGCTTCTATTGGCTTTGAACAACAAATTTATCTTCTATGCTAATACATGTCAGATTGCTGAGTAGTTATTGAAATACAGGACGGTAGGATCAACTACGAAGAGTTCTGTACAATGATGAAAAGTGGAAACCAGCACCAGAGCAAGCTGTTTTAGATGTACGGGACACATCAATGACATTTGCACAAATCCCTCGAACAGAGATAACATAAACACCCTACCCTGAAACATGAGAGGTGTGTAGAGAATTTGAAGCCATTTTTATTGATGTTTCTTTTGATATTTAGTGCTTGAAAACGATTTGATTTTCAAAAGTGTCAAATGAAAGCGTCTCTAGCCTATCAAGTGTTTCCTGAAGAATAAGCATTCTGACCAGTGGATGCTTGTCCATGAAACCATAATTCAATGTTGCGAAGCAGATATTAAAGGTTAGAAGATCCATTGCCATTATTGTTGGGTTCGAATGCGCCTAGACAAACTAACAAAATCTAACCACTAACAGTATGAAACCAAGCAACCCCATTCTTACGCTGATGGCCTTGGAGCTGAATCACGTCGCCGAGTTGCTCATCTTGAATGATATTGCCATTGCAGCAAAACCCATTCTTGAAATCCTTGAGAAGTTTGGAGTAGCTGAATTGTTTAGGTATACCTTGAACGTGTTATTGTTCCTTTGGCATATACGTATATGCACGTAATCCTTGGGCAAAGGTGCAGATGAACCCCTTTTGTCCTCAGAAGGGATCAAAATCAGTAGAAATCTCAACTTCCAGATCAACCATGTATTATATCTCAAAAATTCCATGTATATATTTATCATATATTTAAAATTTATACGATATGTCTATAATTTTTATCGATAAATTTTTTAAAAATTTTGTATTTTCATAAATATACTTCACGATTTCTATATTTTTGGAAAAAATGCAAACTTAAATATTTTCAATTTTTCTCTGATTTCTTTTGTCAACATTCACAAATATAAATATCGATTTATTACCAAAAAATATATTATATCCAAATAAAAATCATCTAATAATTTATATTTTTATAACAATATTTTCAATCAACAGTTTTGATCCCAAAAATAAGTTGGAAAAAATAAATAATTGAATAATAGTTAATATATAATCAACAATTATTTTTAGGTAACAATATTATTAATCAGAATACATTATGATGAATGAATCATATAATAATGATAATTTTTATTTAAAATCATAAAATATATTATAATTTGTTTGATTCATACAATTTGAAAATATAAATATTTTTAAAAAATATATATATTTAATAAATGTGTACATTTGATAAATATATTTTTTGATTTAAAATATTTATAAGTTTAATAATGATAAATAAAGTATAAAATATACAAATATTAAATCTCATAAATATTAAAAATATAACATTTCCATAATATTACTTGAAATATGTGTTTACATCAAAAAATAAATTTATTTATTTAATCTAAAGTTAATTAAGAGAATTAATTAATTAAATGGATTAAATTGTAAGTTTATGAGAAAAATTTAGAAGTATGAATGAAGTAGTTTAGAGTTAGTGGAATTAATTTTAAAAGGAAAGTTAATGTATGTGCAAATGATCAGAATGTTAACTGATATTGAAGGAAAGTTTGTGGATGATAGAGAAATAAGAAATATTGATGATATTAATAATAAGAGAAAAGAAAAAAAAAAGACAATAATTAGTCAATAAAATCACTTCTAACATTTATTTTTATATAACCTTTATTTTATTTTATTTTGCATCATCTTTGCTTTAATTTCAATGATCTTTTTATATATTCACAATACCTGTTTTTGTTTAGCATTATTTTATTTTCTGAACTTAATTCACGAATTCAAGCAAATAGAAGATCCACAATTCTTTTATTAGGAGTTAGAAGATATAAATAATTTGAGAACACTTAAATTTCCTAAAATACTTATAATACAAAAATCACACAAATAATATGATATCTCAAATTTCATAAAAATAAAATATTTGAATTATATAGTATTTAATAAAAAATATATATTTTATTCTCAATTTTGTAAATCAAATAAAACATTTTATTAAATATATACATTTTATAAAAGAGATAGATACTCAATAACTATGGTTCAAATTTTATTTCTAGTCAAGATTTAACTTTATATTAAAATGATCCAACTCTTTTTGAATTATTTTAAATCTGATCAAACTCAATATAATATATTTCTTTATTCATATGAAGATTGAAGTGATATATATGATTTTCAAGTTAGGATTATGTTAGCTAAAAATTTATGTTTATGTTTCAAATCTAGCTAGAATTTTACATTAATTATTTTTATATTTTAAAAATATATAAATAGAATTTACTTAAATATAAATAAAATTTACTTAAATAATTATTTTATTTTAAATATAATATTATCAAAATATATATAAAATTTTATGTAAAATATATTATTAAAATAAATTAAAATAAATTATTTTTTATAATTCTAATTTGACTTTTCAAACTACATCTCTTTTCATATTATTTATATCAATTAAATTATTCAAAATTTATATTTTTATATTATTATTTTTTATGATTTTAATTATAAATGGCTTTAAAGTAAACATAATTTAATAGTAGATTAAGGATGTATAATTGATAAAAAAAATTTTGTCAAAACTATATTATAATTTAATTCAATAAAACATTAAAATTATTAAATATAAATAAGTATTAAACTTTAAATATGCAAATATGATAGAAATATTTTATATTTAAATGATAGAATTACATTACTAAAATTGTTACATATAAATTAATAGATTTTGTATGTGTATTTGTTATACTTTAGTTTCTATTGGAATCAAGGTGATGAACAAAATATTTAAAATCATGTTTAGGTTAATAATTCAGATTAAATGATAATTTTTTAATCTAATTGATATAAAAAAAAATATTTATTCTAATTTTTTAACATTATTTTATTTTAATCATATATTTTGTATTTATCATATATCTTTACTAAAATTATATTTATAACTAAAAAGTTATTGATTAAATTTTATGTATATATTTTTAAAATATATAAATAGTAATTGAATATATTTAAAATAAAATGTAAAGTTTAAGTTTAATTTGAAATAAACATATCAATTTTTAGTTGATTTTATACTAATTTGAAAATCACATATGTCACACTAATCTTTCATATCAAGAGGATATATATCATATTAAATATAACAAACAACTTAAAAACTTTTTAAATCATTTTAAAATAAAATCAAGTCTTTGATAGATATGAGATCGGAATCATAATTATAACCGGTGAGTATTTATTTATTTGAAATATGTTTCATTTCAAATGATTCAGATCAAATGAAATCATAAATCAAAATTAATTTTTTTTATATAGTTATATACAAGTAAATCTTATATATCAAAAAAGTCATCTATTTTTTTAGATATAAAAAATAAAAATCAATAAAATTTTTTTATTCATTAATAAGTTGTTATGAGTTTAAATATAAGAGTTATGTGATAAAATATAATTAACATGCATAAAATAAAAGAATAAAAAAAAAGAAATTAATTTATTAATTTATATGGAGTGTGAAACGATATTGGTAAAGTGGAAATAAGTATAAATGAAGAAAGCAACGGAGTGCCCCATTAATTGTATAGTTAATAGTTAATATGATGAAAGCAGAAATTGTCGCCATGCAAATTCGAAAATGTCGGCCGTACAGTAAGACTGCACTCTTGACGGCCGCCATTTGCCTTCATCATCATACTCCTTCTCTATCTTGTCCCTCCATCCATCCATCCATCAACTCCATCTTTCGGGTCTTCTTCCAAATAAATTATAAAGAAAAAAAAAAGACACAAAGTCATCCATAAAATAATTAAAAATGGGGGAAAAATGATTTTTTAAAATTACCATTTTTAATCTTTTGTTATTGATAAAATGTGGGTAATATTATTATTGATATTTTTTTTTAGTAAAGATTCTGGTCGTATTTTCAAAGTCATGAAACATGTATCGTTGAAAATGGTGAAAAGGCAACGCAAGAAAAAACATGATTGGTTAATTGAAAATCACCCACCCACACACTGGGGACCGGATGCAATGGATGACGGCTGCGTGGGGGCGTATCTGACGGCAGAGCTGCACCGTTAAATATAGAGATTCTTTTCTTCCGTGATCTGAATTTAGCTCTCCATTTCCCCATCTTTGTCCTTATATTTCTAACATTCAATATTAATAATTTCCACGTGTAATATTATATTCCCAATATAATGAGAAATTATTATCAATCCTATAAATATTACACATAGAAAATAATTTTAAATAGGTTTCTGGTAGAGTTAAATGCCAATAAGTCCGTCCAATAATTGATTTTAATTATAAAATGAATATCGAAGTATTTATTTTTGCACGCTACTAAAAATATAATCATCTAATAATTGATTTGTTCACATAATAATTTAATAATAAATCTGTATGGATTATTATTAATTAATTAATTTTAAAATTAAAAATAACTATAAATTCATGCTGAAGTGATTATAGATAGAGATGGGTGGGCGTGATGTATGAACAATGCCCACTAACTTCAATTTAGCCTATAAATCAATAAAATTAAATATATTTTAACCATATTTTATATAACAAGAGTTTTAATTTTAATTTTCTTACATTACATAAATACATTATTATGTATAATTAACTTTAATTCGAATTCAATTATTCTCATTTGGTATGATTTCAGTGAATATTATTTTAAAAAAGTCATTTTAGATCAATCTTTCTGCTTTTATTAATCATAAGGCCATCCGTGGCACGTGTAAGAGCCCATAATTCGCATTCATGTCAAATCTATCTTCCATAAATATTTTTTTTATTTTTTTCTTTTACATTCTTATTTCAATCATCCATATAATTCTCATGATATTTTAATTTTAAAAATATTTATATAAAAATAATTAATAATAATTATAACACCATTAAATAATTACCCCATAAGGAAATATTGTAAAATAGGAGTCGCCTTATAAAAGGGAAGTTGGTAAAACCACCCTAATAGATAACTACGTTATGCTTTATATATATATATATATATATATATATATTATATTGATCAAGATCAATTTTATTAATTTAAAATAATTGTCAAAGCCCTTTTATATTTCAATTCTTACCGTCTAAATTTTTCATAAAAAATTGCAAAAATAATGAAATTTCCATTTTCAAAAAATAATATTTGGAGTTATTTTATTGAATGGCAATTGGTGTTATAAGATTTTCTTGGTCTCCATGGTACGAAGAATCCATCGAATAGGAGAGAAACAGAGAGAGGGGCTCTTTCCAAAGAGTAAAGACATCTTGTCTGCATCACCTGAATTGAATCCCTCTCTTCTCAAAACCCCTTCTCTTATTATACTTTAGCTCCTCATAAACCCCACCTTTTCCAGGTCACAATTCCTAGAATTTCAGTAGAAAAAGCAACTGGGATTCTTTCTCTTGTATCAATCGCTTCTTTTCTTGTGTATATCTTGTTTAGATTCTGAATTTGCTAAGTGGGAATCTTTCTGCTTGATCTTGAATCTTGTGTTGATCGAGTTTCCTTTTAGTGTTGCAGATTGCCAGGAGATTTGTCACTTTTGGACGTTCCAATTCAACCAAAGGTGGGTTCTTTTCTATCAAATCTTCGCAAGTTCTCTTCTTTTGAATCGTTATTTATGAATTATCGAGTTTTGGTGACTACCCATGTTGGATTTTTCTCAAATTTTGATTGAATTCTTAGATTTTGATTGTGCAGGAATATCATCAATGGATAAGAGGGATAACATAAGGAGACAGGGACGTAGCGTATGGAGTTCATTAAGAGATGGAGATTTTGAAGAAGAAGAAGTTTGGGATGTTTTAAGAGACAGAAGAGATTCAACAACTCCCATGATTGGGAAATCAATACAACCCTCAATTTCAATACCAAGAAACCAGCCTTCTTCTTCTACTGCTGCTGCTGCTGCAAGATTGATACCAAGAACTAGCAGTAACAACTCTTCACATGAAACCAGAGTAGTACAACAACAATCAGCACCTGTCAACATTCCTGATTGGTCAAAGATTTACAGAAGGAATCAGAAATCAAAGAAAGATAATCTAGATTATGACAATTCTGATGAAGAAGAGGAAGACGAAGATGAAGATGATGGCAACGACAGCTATAAAATCCCTCCACATGAGTTCATATCAAGAAGGATAGCAAGAAGCCAGATTTCTTCGTTCTCCGTATTCGAAGGAGTTGGGAGGAAGCTTAAAGGGAGAGATCTTAGTAAAGTTAGAAATGCTGTTTTGACCAAAACTGGGTTCTTGGAATCACCTTGATATCCATCATTGATCATGAATGTCCACATTTAAGAGAATGTGATGATGATCATGATGCATGTTCTCTAAATTTATATGTATTTGGTGGTGATTGGATTGGTTCTACAATAATTTTAAGCTTATGCTTTCACAGATTATGGTCTTGTGATCCATTTCGGAGTGATATATTCTTGCAAGCATGTTCACAGTGCATTTCTAAGGTCGGCTCGTCTTAAGTGGCCTCAACTTCACTTCTAAGCCATATGCATTGGCTTAATTTGGTTCTATTTATAAATAAAATTTTTAATTTTAAAATTAAATCGAATCCATTATTTTTAAATTTTTAAATTAAGAGATTAGATGTTGTTAAACTTTTAAATTAAGATAATGGATTTAATTTAATTAATTTTATCGATATTGTAAAATTTTATTTGAATTAAAAAGAGTCTAAATTTTATAAAATTTATGAAATACATCAACCTTAAATGTATAATTTTTAAAATTAATAGAATTTTAATTTTTTATTTAAAATTATAAAATCTATAAATATTAATGACATTTTTATAATAAAATTAAATATCTCATAGTTTTTATAAAAAAATATAAAAATATAAAAATGATATTCTAAATAAAAATTTGAATTATTTCACTTTCTTACAAACAAATAATAAAATTTTATAATTGGATAACTTCAACCAAAATCTGATTAAGCATTTGTATTTAAATAATATAGTGTTAGATCCTGGTTTTGATGATTATATTTTAATTAAATCAATTTAAGTTAATTTCATTTTAGAATGTTATTTTTATGTTTAGTACAAGCGTACCATAACTGTATTTTATGTTGTACGGTTATACGGTTGATCGTACCAAATATATGTTAACTTTTTGAGTTTGGTCCGGGTATACCATTGTTGTGTTTTGTGTGGTACGGTCATACGACTGACTATACCAAGTTGGCTTTGATTTGCTGAGTTTAATACCGGCATACTAATTTTGATACAGGTGTACCAGATGCTCTAAAAACATGTTGAAGCTTCAGCACGGGCGTACCAAATGAGTGGTACGATCGTACCAAGCTTTCGGCCTATTTTTGAAATGTTACTGAAGCTGCGATACGAGCGTACCAATATATGGTACGGTCGCATCAAACTTTCGGTATAGTTTTTGAGTCTATGTTTTTAAAGCGGTACGGGTATACCAGAATCCGTACGGCCATACACGCATATGCAGAAAATTTTTAAAAACTTTCTAATTAATCTATTTTATAAGATTGATAGTGCTATCACTTTTTTAACATATATATTTTTTATGCAAAGCTTCTATATTGCAGAGAACTTCATTAACAAGAAAGTTAATTTGACAGAAACTCAATCTTATTCATACTCTTATTGTAATCTATTTTTCACAAAATAAGTGTTGGTTATTGTAATCTTGGATTGATGTGTGATTAATGCTTAAGTTTGTTATTGATTGTAAAGGTTTGAGTGTGAGTCTAAAAACACTAAAGATTGGATTCGTATTGAGAAATCTTTGTTGTATTGAGATTGGTTGTTTAGTGGAACTTTAAGTAGAAGATTTAGGAGAAGTAGATGTAGACAAAGAGTTATGTTGAATCACTATAAATCAAGTACATGTTATCATACTTCTACTGGACTTTTATATAGGTATAAGCTATTATCCTTAGTTTAACATTTACTTAATTATTTATAAATAAAATTTAGTGAAAGTTATCATTATATAAATTTAATGAAAGTATATTATTATATGAATAAAAAAATATTGAAAATTGTATATATCTTAAGTTTACTAATTATTGTAACATGATTATTGATTATTAAAGTACAAGGTAGATAGAAACGTGGTAGCACATGATTATTGATTATTATTGATTATTGATTACTTTCACCATCATGATTATTGTAACACATTTATTTTTCTATAAATACTTATTTTTTAGTTTTTCTTTTAAAAATTGTATGCAAGTTTATTTTTATCATTTAATAACTATTTAACCATATTACACAATTAATAAAATAAAATTATTATTTAATCTTATTATATTAATTATTTTTAATTTATTAATGAGATCAATATTTATTACATAATAAAATTTTAATTAAATAAAATAAAAATATCTTTAATTATTATTTTTTATTTTAAAATAACAACTGCATATAAATTTATCGAATACTTTAATTATTCAACCATCAACTAATAACTATCAATTAATATCAGCTTTAATGAATGGTTTTATCAAATAAGTTCAAAAAATATGAACAGATCCATATTTTTATTGATAAAATTTTTCAAAAAATAAAAAGTCTTTTTACTTCTCAATTTCGAAAGAAAAGTTAAAGTTGTGTGTTTTTATTAGTTAAATTTGAAATCTAAAAATAAAGCAACTTAGAAGAATTGATTTTTATATTATCTCTGTTCCAAAAAATAACATTAATTTTTTAAAAATATTTTAAAATGATTATTTCATTTCCATTAAAAATGGGCAATTCAAAATTAAATATTAAAAATAGCTATTATTTATTAATATAATAATATTTTTCTGATGGAAAAAATAATAATCTTCCATTATTAAACCCACCAACGTGCTGGATAAAATAAAATTATTGATAGGCTAAAAGAATTCAAGAATTGAACGTCGAAGTGCAAATAAAAATCAGTAGGAGAGTGTTTTAAATGATGATATTGATGGTTCGGCTTCCATCACAGAACTGAACATGTTTTAGTGTTGAAGTTTGCTTTTTGGTTCCAATAAATCAAAAATTCGAAAATATTAATTTGATTTTTTCAATTTATTTATATCATTATTATTTAATTTAAAAATTTATAAACCAATTAAATTATTTTATTTTTAAATTTTCGTACTCAATTCAAGTGAAGGTTTTGGTTAGATTTCATGCTCCAGCCTGCCTAGTACCCATCATATGGGCGTCCTTGGATTGTCCTTTTTCCTTTTCCTCGTCCCTCTTCCCTCCATGCATGCATGGGTAAATTTTAGCATGGAAATTTTAAAAATTCTTTTTAGGATAAATATCATAATATATAAATATTTTTTTAATTAAATATATTAAATGTAAGATCTTAAATTATATCAAATCTTCTAAAATTAATTGATATTAAAATATATATATATATATACTTTAATTTTATAGTATATTTAATTTACATAAATATTCATGATATTTAATTATAATTAATTATAATTACAAATGTAATTAATATTAAATACAAATTGTAACAAACTATCAAATTATGTCATAAATAATATTTGTAAACTTTGGATCTGTTTTTTTCTGAAATTTTTTTAAAAATATTTAAATAAAATAGATAAAGTACCTTTGTTTTTTTTGTCCTTTTCCTTTATTTAAATATTTTATAATCTTAACATATAACTATTACATTACATTGTTAAAGGTGTAATGTATACAAACGACAAATGTTAATAATGAATAAGATTTTTATTTATACACATATTTTGATGAGTGCTTTTTTAGCTAAATTAAATGATTTGATTGGTGCGTTTCTCTTAAAATGCATCACTTTGATATTCAAATAAATTTATCTCATTCATTAGTATTGGGTTTTGATTTACCCGCTAAATGTAGAAAATTATTATCTAATAAATACAGAAAATAAATAATAAAAAAGAGAATATCATATATGTAATAGATGTAGATGTAGACGTAGTTCAGAAGAGCACTCAAAGAATGTGTACTTTTTAGGACTTGGGCATGCAATAAGGTAACTTTAACATTGCAATCAAATGTCATGCATTGCCCCATATGATTATTGACCCTATGCACTAAATACGTGACCCAACTTGCCATCAACTAGGCTTGAAATTGCTTTAACCTTTTCTTGACCGAAACAGTTCAATTCTTCAATGGCCAAATTTCTTAGCTCTTTTACCTTTTTCATTGACCATTTCTCGTTTCTTTCATCCGTGTGATTCTCAATTCCTTTCATCATTCCCACGTAGAGGCCATACCTTCTTAGTTTCTCTATCTCCTCCTCGTCTCCTCCTCCTAGTATTGCTCCACACGCGCCCGCACAAGCGTGTAATGATCCTTCTTTTTTCTTGCATACATGTTGAAGCCATGCCGCGTAGGATGATTCGTCATGGTTGGACTGATTGTGTTGGACTTCGTTGTATTGTCCTTGTATCATCCCTTGTGATCCCATGGCGTGTGACATCTCAATGATCACTCGTAAGATCCGGTCGGAATTGTTTTGGGTCGGATCATCCAACTCTGCCAGTAACTCGAACGCAAATGGAATCATTCCGTCCGCCGTAAGAAGCTCTATATTCGGCCCAAATTTGTGATCCAAGATGGATTTTGAACTTGCCCGTGAACCGTCGGTCAACGGAAGGTTCTCGTGCGTGTAAGCAGCCGCAAGCATCAAACGTAAAGCGGATGCGGCAGCCATAGCTTGGTCACGGTGGCCACTGACAAGCTCACAGGCAGCTATACACAAGGCAGGGGAGGATGTCTCCGGCGCCGCGAAAGTCAAGTGACGCATGGGCTCGTACACGACAAGCGGAGGCTTGACTGGGAGAGCCCTCTTGAGATGGACATCAATGTCAGCATTAATAGAGGTCAAGTAATCAACCTTATTAGAACTGGACACCGAACATGAAAACGGTCTAGGGGAAGACACTGAAAGACTGCACAACGGCCACAGCTGTAGAGCATGACAGGAGATGGGATTGCGGTGGATGGAAGGCAGGGCCAGGGCCATGAGAAAAGAAATGGTATAGGATTTTCAGTATGGAGCGTTAAAGGATAGAAACGAAGGGTTCCAGTAGTTGTAAGGAACTGCAATAATTGACAAAAAAAGTCCGACAAGGTTATGAATTTATGGAAGCGATGGAAGGGCACCGTACGCTGAGACGTTGGGATGCATTAATAAATAATTATTAATATTTAAATTCATTTAGAATAATTATTAAGAGCTAATTTATTAATTTATATAAAAAAAATTAAATTTTAAATACATAATATTTAAATTTAGAATCATATTATTAAATTTAATTATTAATATAAAATAATAAATATTTATAAAATAAAATATTTTTATTAATAATTTTTTTATTTTTTAAATAAAAAATAAATAATTTATTTTATAATTTATATATATATAAAGTTTGATTAAGGTTATTGAAGCACATGGAGATGGGGGTGGAAAGGGGGGGTGAGTTTGTAGTTGAATAGTGTAGTAGTTAGTGCATGTGTAACATGGGATGTATTATTATTACTTTTATGAATCCATGTCATGTCTGCCTGCTGTGCTGGCTGTTTCATTTATAGCACGTTTTCCTCGCTTCTTTCCACCTTCATCATTATTAGTTTTCTAGATTTTCATATTTCCTCCAATTTCATTATTTTTATAAACATAAGTGATTAATTCATTATCCATCATTTTAATGTTTTAATTTCCTTTCGATATTATTTTTCTCTTTCACATTTTTTAAGATTTAAATAATATTTACTAAAAATTACTTTAATTAACTTTTAAATTTCAATATTTTATTTCCTTTCTTACTAATTTTTATTAAATAATCAATCAAAATACTAATTTTATCAAATACTTAAACTTTACTTTAAAAAATTACTTAAACTTTAAACTACTATATAAGTAAATAACCAATGTATCAAAATAGTTATTAATTATTATAATTATTAAATTTATATAATAAAAAAAATAGATGAAAACTATTTATATATTTAATATGATCGATATATGATTACAATAATATAATTTGTAAATTAAATTGATCAAAATTTGATAATTCAATTTTAAAATAATAAAAATTATTTATTAATTGATGGATAATTATGAATTAATTAAGTTAATGTAATAAATAATATAAAAAGGTTCTTAAGATGCAATAAAAAAACGAGGTGCAATTTTGTTCTAATGGATCACGTGATCCATTTAATCTTTTTTTTTTTTTTTTGGAAAGATCGGCACATGATGGCGTATAATTCCATTGAAAATTGCCAAAATAAGTTCATTTATAACAATCAATAATAAATTAAATAATTATTTTTATGAATAGATTCCGGTCAAAGTTGGCACCGTCAAAATGAGTTCATTATCATTTTGAAAAGATTGAATGCAACTAATTCGGATAATTACACAAATAATGCATTTTATTTTATTTTATAGTATTATTATATTATTTTTAAAGTTCTAATAAAAATAAATTTAAAATTTAAAATAATATAAAAATAGATTAAAAGCCAAACTTAATCAGCCCACGGCATCCCCCTCCTTCATAAGAAATTGTACGAATAAACCTAATCCATTATTAATCAATATATAATTTTTTTTTAAAAATAACGAAATCTGCTTTCTTTCTTAATCGTAACGTATAATAAAAAAATTAATAATTAATTTTTGTATAGATTAGATGAATAAAAAAATCAATTAAACCGATGATATTTGATAATTTTGATTTAATTTTTTAGTTTTTAATTTTTAGTTTGATTGTAATATTAAATTTTTTGTTTTGTTTTTCAATTTAATTATATATACCGAAAATCACAAAAATCAAAAAAATCAAAAAATTAAAAAATAAAATAATATCATTTTATATTAGTATTTAAAACTACATCACCTTATATTATTTTAAATTTCATTTTTATTTAATTTTATTTGTTGTTATTCCGTTTTCCTTAATGAATAAAGGAGAAATAGTTGCCAGATTCAAATCAATTTTCTTTTTTTTTTTAAAACAACATTCTATATTAAATTAATGGGTAATTAAAAGAATATATATGCGGTAATAAATTTAAATAATTTATTAATGTATAAATTGTTATTTGGTGCTAGGAAAAAATTAAAAAGAAAAGATAGAACCAAAGATTTGATTTTCCAAAATTATAACAAATTATAAACATATATTTTTTCTTAATAAATATTATTTTGAATAATTAATTATTGAATCTCTGTATAAAAAATAAAAAATAGGGATATTTATGAAAATACATAAAATTTTATTTTATATTTTTAAAAATTTAAAGTTAAAAACTTTTCTTTTCAAATATACCTAATTTTCTTTAAAATTAAAATATTTTGAATTTTTTTTAAAAAATACCCACTTTTCATCAATATCTTATATCATTTCTTCAATTTTTCATATCTCTTTTTGTCACATCTTTTCACCGTGACATGCTCCCGTAAAATAATTAATAATCTCCAATACGTGGAAACCATTAATTACTCTACAAGGGATTCATATTAATTTTTTTTATTATGTTTGTGTTTACCTGTTTATAAATAATAGTGCGCTGTTCTAGGATTTACGGAAGACTCAGTCCCTGTGTTATAATCTTACATTTACTGCCTTTAATATTACTTAACATTAATTAATGAATTTAATTTTAACTTAGATCTATTACAAGTCCTTGTCTTTAGAGAGACCCCTGCTCCCTTGCTGAATTGGTGCTTTGAAAATCCGCGCTCGCCATCATCTGTTAACCTGCGTCCATAAAATGACGAACGCTGAGTATATCACTCAGTGATGCTTTATACATGATATAGTAAAATATAAATATTTTATATTGTATAAGAAATAGGTCATTTAAACCATAACAGTTTCTTAATAGCATTGTCATATAACCATTTAGAATATTACTGCTAGACATCATCAATGTATATATCAATATTTATTTGGTCATATTTGAATCATCGTCCACTTAAAATCGTTATTGTGTCTCGAATTATTTTCATGATTTATGCTTATCATCTATTCTTCCTTGGATTTATAATTCTTCTTGAATTAATTCTAAGCAATGACATCATATGTCATGTGTACTGAATAAATCTTAGTTACACAACTAATATCATTTCATTAACGTAACACATCCATATTATGTTAATAACCAATATCATTAATTTTCATAACATTTTAAGATACAATAAAATCCTGTAATTATTCTAAAATATCATTTTTTTTATCATTCTATCATCGCAATCATTCATACCATTGAATATTAACCCAACTCATTTCATATAGATACCATTATGTAAGATCATCATCATATTCATGGCATGTCATAGCTTTATCATGAACCATCATTTAGATGTCAATACCATTATCATTATGTATACGCTATAGTATGTATGTCCATCATGATTAATTGCATATATGATCATGTGTGCAAACAACATACCTTTTATATCTTCATTCATAAAGGATGCTTGCTTATGAGGATGCATTCATGTTTATGCATTCTCCCTTATTCTTTTCCAGTATAATTTCCCTATCATTCATATCATTATGCCCTTTCATCATTATTGGGCTACATGTGCACATTGTATTGGGCCTTTTCCTTTCGTAACATTTCATCATTTCCATTTCCATTTAATTCCCATAGGAATTCATATTGTATTGCCCAATACTTTTCCATTTATCATTTTTCTTTCATACTCATTCATTTTCACCTCCCTTATTTCACCATGTCATGTCATGATTATGCGTATATCAATTGATGATTTTCATGGAATTATATGAATGCTTATGCCATGAAGTTGAATGAACATATGTAAACATCATGATTTCATAACATATATCATCGATTTCTTGTATCATTCATTTCATATAGCATACATCACATATAGCATAAATTTTATACAACATCCATTTCATATAACATAATTTCTATAAGACATTCATTTCATATTACAATTATTTGATCAACATTTTCTACTTAAATTCAAATTCATTTACTTTGATTTATAAGCCTCAATGTTAAAATTCATTAACCTTTATTCATAACTAGATTTTACTATCCTTTTTATTCCGGTGTATATAATTATGCAAATACTATCTTTATTTACTACCAATCATTTGTATATCACATTATATTATTTGCACCTTTTCATAGATATACATACATCCCATAATTATCAATTATCAATTATAGTCATGATATAATAATATCGTCATGAAATGGACTCCATCATTTAAATCAATGCATCAATATAAGAACTCATGATAAAATATTAATAAAATAATCATCACTCCAATTAATCATATAAATCAACCTATATGCTATTCTATAAATTTATACTATCATCATGTATGATTATTCCTTGTTAATATTATTAGCTTTTATTTAATTATCATCATTAATAAATGAGATCATAATCTATCATATCATCTCTTAATTAAATATCATTACTAATGAGGTATTTCATAATGTCATCATCACATGTGCTATATCAATATCATATATATAGCGTATTAG
>CANYBF010082645.1:0-49725 GCA_948192965.1 Dalechampia spathulata
GCAAATGAGGAAACAAGCTTAAAACTTACTTGTAACTGGTGAGAATAGCTCAAGAACAGATGCTCTGTGATTGTATTTTCGTTAGCTCAAAAGATATGAAAGTTGTTGTTATGAAACTAGCCATTTTTCAGACTTTAAAACCTAATTTCTAAGATTCGTACAGCTGTACAGTATTTGTATGCCCGTACAGATTCAAAACTAGTCGTTGGAAAATGTGAGGGAACTGTGGTACGGCCATACCATCACTTGGTACGCCCGTACCAACCTAAGTTTCCTGACAAACAAATTTTCCTGCGAGCTCGCGTACGGCTGTACCAACCAATGGTACGCCCGTACCAAAACAGGTTTACTGACAAACTAAATTCCTGCGAGCTTGTGTATGGCTGTACCAACCAATGGTACGCCCGTACCAAAACAAGTTTACTGACAAACTAAATTCCTGCGAGCTCCTGTACGGCCGTACCAACCAATGGTACGCCCGTACCAAATACAAAAATACTTAAAAAATTGCAAATAACTTAAATTGACTCACACGTGATACAACATTCAAAACCTAGGGTCTAACAAATAAATATATTTTTCATCCTAAAAAGATATAGTTTCATTTTATTTTTAATATGGAATAAAAAATTCAATAAATATTCATTTCTACTGTATTTTTCAAAATTATGTTTATTAATTACATGTGATTATCTAATTTTTTTATTCAGAATCACAAAAATCATACTAATAAATGAATAAGATTATTAATAACTAGCCATGAATTATTATTAAAAAAAGAAAATGAAACTATTATCCTAAAATATCTGAAAAAGGAAATTACAAATATTTACTTAAAAACGAGGGAATTACGTTCAAAATTTAATATAAATTTCAATAATATTTGATATAATTTAATACCAACATAATATTAAAAAAATAAGAAAAATTATTATTTAAAAAAGTATAAAAATAATTGTAATTGGACCAGGAGCAACCTGAGAGGGCCGGAGCAGAAGAAGGGCCAGCACAACAAAGATTCCTCCTGTTTTGCCTCATCTCCGAATCTTCCATTTACTGTATTTAAATTGTAATTTTAATTCTATTATTATTGAATGTCGGCAAGCTTCAAAAATGGTGTAGATATTGAAGAGTAGATATTGAACATATGGTGTAGTGTGGTTGTTTATTCCTTCAGATTACAGCTTATAATTGGTCCTACTTTCCCATTACCATGACGTTTGTCAAATAAACCCTACTTCCATGCCTCTCTTCTTCTTCTTCTTCTTCTTCTTCTTCTTCCACTCTTCATGACTGCATATCATGTCTTTTTTGTTTGTTACGATGACCTAATAATCGCGGAATCCATTAGTTATGGAGATGAACAAAGTAACAAATTAGCCTCTACAGCTTGAATTCTAAAATGGAGTAAGACTCTTACAGTGAGGGTTTTTATGATTCTGCAAATTCTGTAATTCATCTAACCACAATTTAGAAGATTGAATACATCCATCAATAAAATATTTACTAAAATACAAAATAATTCAAAGGTAAAAGCATTGATTAAAGAATCAAAGCTACTATATTCTTATATTCAAATTATTATTTTATTACAATAATATTATTTTTCCAATATTTTTTATGTGTTGCATTAAAACTCTTATAATATGTTTTCTTAATATATCCCAATTCTTTTCTATCTTTCAAAACACAAATATCATATGAAATAAAATTACTTAATTACAAATTTAGGAAAAATTTTATAATATTTTATAATATTTTTAATTAAATTGTAACTTTTTACCTTATTTAAATTTATAATTTCTTTATATATTTTTTACTAAAATTTATATAGTTCATAAATAAAATAAAATATTGTATAGTTTTTATATCAAAATCATTTATTATTATAATTAATAATTTCATTTTTTAAAATTTTTTTATTTTTTCAAAATTGAGTAACTGAAATGAAAAATAATTATAAACATGATTCTGCAATTTAGAAATATAATAGTCTAATTTAATAAATAAAAAAAATACTATTTAGCTTAAAATAATATTTTCTTCTATTCATTTTATTTTAGTTTGTGAATTACAATAAAATAAATCGTTGAATTAAGTTATTATGATATTATGATATTCTTGTAATCTAATTTTATAAAAATAATAAACTCAATTTAAGATTTAAAATTAATAATTAAAATTTTAAAATAATAAAAAATTTATTTTATTGTAATTTACAAACTTATAATGAGAATACATTAAAATTTATTTTCATTTGATATATATTTAATTTTAATTTTAATTTTAATTCACTTAATTGTTTAACATATTAATAGTGAATGATGTAATTCAAATTATATAAATTTTATCAAAGAATATTTAAAGTAATTATAAATATATGAAAGTAAAAAAATTACAATTTGATTAAAAATAAATTTTTTAATTTTGATTTTTAAAATATTTTTAATTATATTATAAATTTTAAATTATATAACAAATGTATCTCTATTTTGTCAATATCATATACCACATAGATTATTAATTATCATATAAGAATGTCTCTCTTGATAAAATACATATCATTTTAAAGTTAAATAAATTTTAAATAAATCAAAACATTCATATATTAAAACACATTATTTATAATATGAATATAATTTATTAATATCAAAATCAATATTAAAATCCAACTACCTATATCATACATTTTTTATTCAAAAATATAAATTTTCTCTACTTTTCACATGAATTAAAAAAACTTACTCCAATTCAAATTACCTTTAACCATGTTTAACCAATGTATATTTGAGCTATTATATTGGAACTTACAAAAATTTAAAAATTAATAAAGAGATAATTTTGATAATTAATTACTAAAATATCTAAAAAAAAAAGAAAAAATAAACTACATTTTTAAGATATTGAAAAGGAAAAAATATTGGCTTTTCAAGATGGATGATAAATATAAAATTAAGAACATCTTAATAGCATTAAATTCCATCTTAATTATTAGATTCACACCTTTCCTATATTGTTTTCATGAATCCATTTGGTTTACACCACGCCACAATAGGCATCTTTAAATATATATATTTTTAATGTTGTTCATGAGAATTATCGTACCCACAAGCTTATTATTAACATTTGACTTAATTAATGTTAATTAACATTTCTTATTAATCATCACATATTTCCCTTCTATCAATCTCTTTACAATACTTGAGGGCAAAAAAATCATCTAATTATATTTGGGATTTTCCATTTATAATTTATAATTAAACCGAATTTAGTTATTTACATCTTTCGTTTCAAAAAAAATAATATGATATATTATATTTTATTGTTCAAAATTAATTACATTTAGTTTTACAATTTTTGCTCGGACATTCATGGATTCACGTTAATATATGAAATATATTATTAATATTTAATTCTTAATTATTTTTAAAATATGAAATTATCATTCATATATATTTAAGAAAGAATACCAGTATTACTATTTTTTACTCAATGTATTGCATATGTTAATATTCTAATCGCTGAATTGTTTTAGGTTAGGTTTGATAATTCAATTTAAATTTAATTTATTTTTTAATTAATATATTAAATTTTTTATATTTTAAAATTTGTTAGAAAAATAAAATTATATTCATAAATAAACATAATAAATAAAATTTAAAATAAAGTTGCAGATTTTAAATATATCGAATCAATTAATTTTATAAAATTTTGAATAATTAAATTTATAAAACAAAATTTTAAAAATTATAAAAAAAACTTGTAAGTAATTTTAATATTTATTACATTTGTCTCAGTAATTAATTGTTGACAAAAAAATAATCTGTTAAAATCATTTAATATTTTTTGAAAATTTCATAAGCATGAAACACAAAGAGCATTAAATGTAATTAAATTATGTTGGGAAATAAGATATTAAAATTAAAAGGAAATTGGTTAAGTTGAATCATTAATTGGGACATGCTACGATCTGAATATTGCTTATGGGATAATATTAACAAAATTAATAATTTATTTTACTTTAATCGATGTAAACCATTCGAAATGATGCCACCTGGCCGACCGACAATGTCCTTTTCCGTCAAAAACGGTCCATTACCCATTTATTTTTATTATTAGACTCCCCCCAAGTTATGGGAATCAGGGAGAGTGGTTTTTACGCTGCCGCTTCCGTTATATTCTTCTCCGTTCCGTTCTATGCAATGTTTTGGATAAGTTTTGATTGATTTTTTACGGTTTATTTTTTAAAATGAAATATTTTTATATTTTATTTTAATTTATTAAATATTTTAAAATTATTTTAAAATAATTTAAATAAATATGAAAAAATTGTTCATTGGAGTGAATTTACATACCTTTGATTTATTAGCATAATAAATTTAAGTTGGATCAAATATAATTTAAAATTTTAATTATATCATTTGTTAATTTATTTATAAATTAAAATTCATTGTTATTAATTTTTCATATTTTTATCATTTCATTAATTAAATACGTAAAATTCTTAAATATAAAAAATATATCATCTGAATTATGGTTTTATTGTATGAGTAATTAATAGAAATGTTTTCTATTTTATATCATTATAATTTTTTTAATGATAATACTAAATAATGAAAAAATTAATTTATTGAGACTTTAAATGGAACCTTTATTAAAGAATCAATTTCATAATTAGTTTGTAGATTAAAAAAAAATTCTTTTTAACCATAATTTATTATTCATATTATATATTTAAAAATCAATAATTATATATTTTCTAGATCAATCATAATTATTTAATATGTTATTGAAGAGTGTAGACAATGAAGAGCTATGCGACCAACCCTAAAGACAAATGGGTTATAAGATCTTAGTGTTACGAGGATAAGTGAAACGTGACGTTTGGAGCAACATTGAGGAAACGACGTGGTTTTGCTGCTTAAGAAGAAACGATGTAGTTTTATGTAACTGGAAAAACAGAACACGTGTATTGTATTTATTAGCTGTATTGAGGAATACGTGTATATAGGTCATGAGTAGGTTGTTAGATCTAGAAGGTTCGTTTGTTGTATATATGTAACGAATACATGTAAATGGATTTCAATATATAAAAATTTTACAAATCAAAATTTCTCATGGTATCAGAGCATTTCTGATTCATTCCTTTTCTTTGAGACCTGTCTACAAAATTTGCTAGAGAAGGGATCAGTAGCATGGTTGAAGAAGTAAGTTTTGCAGATGTCTTGTTCCTTCAAAATTTGGATCATCCAGGAATGGTCATAGTGTCTGCTCCTCTGGTGGGACAGAACTACTTATCTTAGGCCAAGGCGATGACTCTGGCATTATGTGCCAAGAATAAGCTTGGTTTTGTCACTGGTACTTGTGCTTTACCAGCTGATGATTCTTCTTTGCTCGAGAAGTGAAGGAAAGTTGATAGCATGGTTACTTCTTGGATACTTAATGCTATTTCCAAAGAGCTAGTCGACTCTTTTATTTACACCTCTTCTTCTAAAACTCTTTGGGAAGAAATCGTAGAAAGCTTCGGAGGAAGCAATGGTCCACTGTTGTACCAAGTTAAAAGAGAAATACATAATCTCACTCAATTGAATATTTCTGTTTTGATTTATTATACAAAACTAAAAAGACTCTGGGATGAGTTGGTGTGTTTAAAACCCTTACCAGTTTATGAATGCAATGTTGCACAAGAAATGGCTTTGATCATCGTTGAAGATAGGCTAATCCAATTCCTGATGGGATTGAATGAGGTGTATGATCAGACTAGGAACCAGATTCTCTTATTGGATCCATTACCTTCAGTTGCAAAAGCATATTCGATAATCCTAAGAGTTGAGAAACAAAAAGAAGTGTCAGATTTTAAAGAAGGAACCCATACAGCTTTTGCAGTAACTCAATCATACAGAAATGGTAATGGTATCCAATTCAAAAAGAGGGAAAACACTAAGAGGGATAAGGAGAATAAATATTGTGTGTATTGTAAAGGAACAGGATATCTACAGGAAACCTGTTTTAAACTACACAAATATCAAAATTGGTTCCTGGAACTAAAGCAGAAAAAGGGAAGCCTAAGGTAAATATGATAGCCAACGTCACTGATGAGGTTCATATGCAACATTTAGAGAAAGATGAGCAGCAAAATGCAAAGGATATAAATAACCTTATACAGCAGGAAGTTGCCAGATACACGAAGGGCAAGGCACCAGAAACTAACAATAATACAGAAGACATTTTCACAAGCTTTGCAGGTAATATTGTTGTTCAAAATTCTTTTATTCTTGTTATGGACTGTAGTTCATGTATAATTGACTCTGGTGCCTCAACCCATATTTGCTATGACCCATCCATTCTTCAAAGTACCACACACATTAAATAAGCCAGATATATTATATTGCTAGACGAAAATAAAATCCAAATCACCAAAATAAGAAATGTTGCCTTAAACCTTAGCTTATGCCTTGAAAACACACTATATGCACCCTAGTTTAGATACAATTTATTATCTCTCAATACCCTATCAAAAACACATAAAATGAAAATTATTTTTTATACTGCTTATTGTATTATACAGGACCTTATGACTAAAAAAGCTTTAGCTAGAGGATATGTGCGAGGGGGACTATATATGATAAGAGTAAAAAATTGTAATCATGTTATGAATATTAAGGAAAATATTTGACCCTCTATTCAAAAAAATGTTGTTCATGATTCAAAACCTTTATCCAATTACCGACTTTGGCATTGTCGTACTGGTCATATGTTAGAAAACAAATTCAAACATCTGCCCAAGACTCTTGCAAAAACACATAAAGCCATAGTTTGTGAGATATGTCCTTTAACCAAATAGCCCAGAAAGAGCTTTTTCAAAAATGCATATCAGAACACAAGTGCCATTTGATTTATTGCATATGGACCTTTGGGGACCAAACAACCAATTTTCAATAACAGAAGCCGGATATGTTTTGACCATAGTGGATGACTTCACATGTACAACTTGGACATATTTATTGAATGATAAAAACAGTGTTTTTAGCATTTTCAAAGATTTTTTGAAGTTAGTCCAAAATTAGTGTTACACCCACAATAGAGACCATAGGAGTTATACATGTATGCGTGTGTAAGCGTAGATGAATGATATGATTGAATGGGTGCATGTTATGTGTATGCATGTGGATGAATGTATATTGATGGTTTTGTATTTGTGATGATATGTGTTAGTGTGAATTGGACTGCGTGTATCTATTTGCCTTGTTGTATGTTGTCATCTTATTGAGAAGCGTGCCTTCTCGGCTGGATGAGGGACGACGAGTTTATGAGGTTTAGGTATGTGTTTGGAGTGTTATTAGGCATAGTATGGGATTTGAGGGAGTGGTACGGGCGTATGGTATCACTGTACGGTCGTACGAGATAAGGGAACTACATGGATTTTAGGTCCTGGAGGGCGTACGGGCGTACCAAAGGGTGGTACGGTCGGACGCAAACTCACAGGAATTTGGGTTTGTCAGGAAAATCGAGTACGTACGGGCGTACCAAATGGGGTACGGGCGTACCGTTGCTTGCAGGAATTGTGTGCATCAGAATCTTTGGTTCAGTACAGGCATACCAAGATCCGTACGACCGTACGCAACTTAAGTTTGACTTTTTAAGGGTTATGACATAACGTTTTCCTTGAGTTTCCTTCCCTTTTCTTCAGAGTAAACCCTCCCTAAACCCTGTCAAACATCCCGGTTAGAGTTCCTAAGCTTCTAGAAGGCATGGAAATAAAAGGTTAAGCTAGAGACTCGTTACGACAGGATCACCGGCTTACATTAGATGTAGCTTGATTGTCAGGTTTGTGCTAGCTTTATATCTTTTACCACCTTTGGCGTATTTCTGTTACCTTAAGACTTGAACCAAGTCTAGGCTTGTATTCCTGCTTTGTATCCTATCCTTTGATGTGTGATATGTGGATGCTTACTATTCCGATGCTTGGATTGATGTTTCCTATGCTTGATGATATGAGGAATTGTCCAAGCTTTATTGTATGAGGTGAAATGTTGATATAGACATGATGTCATGCATGGAGATGAATGATGAATGGAGAAAGAGAGAAAAGAAAGTGAGAAATGAGGGCAGAGCTCAGCTCTGGGCATACTGGGTCAATATATGATGATGGAATTCCTTCGAAAATCATTAGATACATGACCTCCCGAGAAGGGAGATGAGTCTCGAGACCTACAGTAGGATTGAGTGCAGAGCACTCCACAGTTATATGGCCTCTTACGGGAGATGAGTACCGGTACCTATCGGGACCCAGTATGTGCGAAAGGAATGTGCACAATTACAGGAAAACAAGAGTGAATGAGTGAAAAGAGGATGAGGGAGACTGCTAGGTGTAGTTGCATTTGCATTGCATAAGATGCTAGGTTGCAATGTTCTGATATGATGTTTATAATGGTTGCTATATGATATGTGACTGTTTATCTATGTTTCTAGCACCACTGAGTTTATCTCAGCGTTTATCATTTGATGAACGTAAGTTCAGAGCCCTCGGGTGAGTGTGCAGTGAAGGATTAGAGGTCGTCAGCTGAGACAGACTGATCTCGACTTGGTACTGGACTCTCACGGCATACTCCGCCCCCTTTTTGGCTGTGTAGCTAGTGTAGTAGTAATTATGTAATTATTGTATAGCTTTTAGTGGTAGTATGTATGCACTCACTTATTTGTAAGAATCATAACAGATTATATATATATCAGTCTTGGAATTGCCTGTTATGGTATATTGCTTGAGTGTATGCTAGGTTTATCCAGGGTTATTAGCACATCGCGATGTTTCCATTGCACCACCACCATTAAGCTTAGAGATGTGTCCCCATACGACGTCTTCTTGATGCATCCCTTATGGGGCAGGTATCGATCTTCTTCTAGGGGCCGCTGTCTGTGCCACGGGAGCATGTCCTCCTGGGTATGGGCCAGGTGTGACAATTAGTTTCAAACTAGTATCAAAAGTATACGAACTGACAATGGCATAGAGTTTCTAAATACAAATTTCATTTTTTTAAAAGCAAAATGGCATACTGCATCAGAAAACATGTGTTTGTACATCACAACAAAATGGGGTGGTTGAGCTTAAGCATAAGCATTTACTTCAGGTTGTTAGAGCTTTAATGTTTACATCAAAAATACCATAATAGTTTTGGGGAGAGAGTATCTTGATCGCTACTTATCTTATAAACAGAATGCCTACCAAAGTTCTAAGGTGGAAAACGCCATATGAAAAATTGTTCAAAAAACCACCTGATTATAACCATCTAAGGGTATTTGGATGTTTATGCTTTATTACTAACACTCTTCCACACAAACACAAGTTTGACACCAGAGCATACAAGTGCATTTTTTTAAGTTATGCATAAGGACACAAAGCATACAAAGTGTTTAGCATCAATGAAAGAAAATTCATTGTTACAAGAGATGTTATTTTTCATGAACACATTTTTCCATACAATAAAGGACATAAATCACAAATTGATAAGAATACCATACCTGGAGTTATTCCTGTTATGAATCATGATTTGGAAGATGAGTTCTTGAATTTAGAAGAAGACAGAATATCAAAAAACTCACATAATCAAAATACTCAACCTGAAAGCCTACTTACCACAAAAATATCTATTGAAAACCTGCCAACCATAGTTCAAACCCCAGAAATTAGAAGGAGTAACCAGAACATTAATAGACCAGCATGGTTAAGAGATTATGTTGCTCATATTATAAATAGTAATCATTTGCATAAATCCCCTGACAACACAAGTTTAGTTACTAACAATTTCATTACAGAGTATTCACCACAATACACCTGTTTTTTTGGCATAAGTCTATTCTATACATGAACTACAATCATACCAAGAAGTAAAGAAAGAAAAACAATGGATAGAAGCCATGCAAGTCAAATTAAATGCTCTTGAAAAAAATGATACATGGAGAATAATTGAGCTACTGAAAGGAAAAAAAACAATCCAATCCAAGTGGGTATATCGGGTGAAGTACAAGGCATATGGCACGGTGGATAAGTACAAAGCTAGATTGGTTGCTAAGAAGTTCAACCAAAAACTAGGGGTTGATTATCATGATAGTTTTGCTCCTATATCTAAACATGTTACAATTTACATTTTCCTAACAGTGGTGGTCAAACAGGACTGGGCTATACATCAGTTGGATTTAAATAATGCATACTTGCATGGTCACTTAGAAGAAGAAATATATTTAACTCCACCAGAAGGGTATCAAAAGGCTAAATATGGACAGGTATGCAGATTGTACAAAAGCTTGTATGGTCTGAAACAAGCTGGGAGACAATGGAACAAAGAGTTAACGGAAAGCCTATTGAAGTTTGGTTTTAAACGGTCTACAACAGATTACTATTTGTTCATAAAAGGAGAAGGGAAACATGCTCTATTCCTACTAGTGTATGTCGATGATCTGCTAATTACTAGAGCATGTCACAAAGAAACACAAGAGGTTAAGGATTACTTACATGTAAAGTTTACTATCAAAGATCTGGGATTTATTAAATACTTCCTGGGTTTAGAAGTCGCTCGATCACCTGCAGGAATGATAATCAGTCAGGAAAAGTTCATCAAAGATACACTGAAAGAAATTGGTTTGGATGCATGCAAATGAGCCAAATCATCGATGAATACAAGATAGAAATTAAATAAAAGTACAGGAGAATTTTTCGCTCACTCAGACAAGGTATTGAAGGCTAATCGGAAAGCTCATGTATTTAAACTAAATGCGTCCAGACATCATGTTAGCAACATAGAAACTCAGTTAATACATACAAGAACCAAGGCAACATCACTGGTAAGCAGCAATTAATATACTGCGGTACTTGAAAGGAACAGTAAATTGAAAGTTATTTTTTAAAAAGGATACAGATTTCACCATATGAGCCTTTTATGATGTTGATTGGGCTTCTTGTCCAGATACGAGGAGATCCACATCAGGATATTGTGCGTTTCTTGGTGAATCCTTGGTGTCCTAGAAAGTAAAAAAAATAAAAAAACTGTCAGTAAGTCTTCTGCAGAGGCAGAGTGTAGAAGTATGGGTAGCGTGACATGTGAAATCAACTGGCTAACATAGCTATTAAGAGACATGCAAATCTCGGTTCAAACACCAATCTTGATGGGTTGTGATAATATGGCCGTATAGCATATTGCAGCAAATCTTGTATTTCACAAGAGGATGAAGCATATCAAAGTTAATTGCCATGTGATTATGGAATATGTGGTTAAAGGGTTTATTGAGACAAAACATGTTTCAACTAAAGAATAAGTTGCAGATTTATTTACTAAATCACTTAGGATTCAACTATTTGAATACCACTTGTCCACGCTTAGTCTTGTAGATGCTGAAATGACACAAGCTTGCAAGGGGAGTTTGAAGATTGTAGAAGATGAAGAGGTATGCGACCAACCCTAAAGACAGATGGATTGTAAGATCTTAGGGTTACAGGGATAAGTAAAATGCAACGTTTGGAGCAACATTGAGGAAATGACGTGGTTTTGCTGCTTAAGAAAAAATGTTTTAGTTTTATGTAGCTGGAAAAACAAAATATACATATTGTATTTATTACCTGTATTGAGGAATATGTGTATATAGGTTGTTAGTAGGTTGTTAGATTTAGAAAGTTCGTTTGTTGTATATATGTAATGAATACATGTAAATGGATTTCAATATACATAAATACACAGAAATTTTATAAATTAAATTTTCTTAGTTATCTATGATATTCATTATGATATAAAATGAATAAATATTTGTGGAATAGATGGAGTAAAAATGTTAAAAATATTTTTTATTTTTCAATAATTTGATGGATATTAAGAAGGAAATCAATTATGGGCAACATTAATGAATGTTAGTCTGTATTTAATGTTGAAATTCAAACTTTATAATTGACATATGAAATTCAAATTTAACTATATATTATGATGTTAGATCAAATTAAAATCATAAATCAAATGGCATTTAATGTTTTTAATGGCTTTTTTCATAAAACTTCTTTAGTACAGTTTTTTAAAAATGTAAATACATTATTTTTAATTAATTTATGCATTATATTACCTTGATGAATAAGATATAAATATTTATTTTTATCAATTTTCTCATATATTTAACATAATCATAGATATTTATGAATATTATACTCTTATTTTTATTTCTCACAATTTCATGTATGTGTCTATATATATATATATATATATATACGCACACACCCCGTATGAATATCATTAAATTAAAATAATTAATATGTATATATTTATTTTTAATAATTTTTTATTTCTATTGAAAAAATTTTCAAATATTATTAAATCTTTTAAAATTAATTAATATTATAAAATCTATATGATTTTATGATATGTGAATGTAACTTGATTGACTTATTTTTACCATAAGACAATTTATGTATATTAATTACTGACAATTTCTCATCTCTATTGTTAATATTAAAAAATCAAATTTGTAATCTTAACTTCAATATTATTTATAAGATTTTGATAATATCAACTATTTCAAAAATATTTAATCTTGAAAAATATATATATCCTAATTTTAGGATTCAATCTATATAAACACTCATAATATTTAAGTATCTATATATATCTATGACACGATTATTATATATAATTGGAAACAAAACATCTTTTAATTTTTAATTAATGTTTGTACAAACTTTAAAAATGTAGGAAAAGTTTAGTTATATAATTGAAATCTTGGAAAACTATCAAGCTTTCACTTTTAAACTGCTTCTCCTATTTATTGAGCTAATCCGTGAGTTACATTTCCATATAAATATTTCCCACCGTTCATATTATAATACAATCATTTTTCATAAATATTTTAACCACACATTTATAATTACAACATCAATAAACTATCATTCAATATAATTATCAATAATTCATGATAGAAGATCATCATAATTAAACAAATTATGAATGATTGATGTAGATATATAAAAATTCTATTTAAAAATATTATTTTTCTATTTTTATATTATTATTATTATTATTAAATAAATATTATTAAAATATTTAAAATTTTCAATATTATACATTTATTTTTTCTTTATAATATAAATAATTAATGATAATATTTTATAAATCGAATCATTTTCAAGTCAAGTACATTTAAGCTTGAACCAAACTTGAATCAAAATTTTGAGTTGAGTTTGAGCTCAAGCCGAGCTCGAACCTAGCTAAAATGTCATGAACCAAACTTAAATAGTTAAATGTTTAGCTTTGGCTCATTTATACCCCTACCAATAAATTGTTCTTACTAACTCAGGTTTAAATTCAAAAACAAGAACAATAAATGAAGCTTAGAATAATCAAAATAAAAAGAGAAAAATAATTCAATAATATAAGAATCAAATTACTTAATTGAGAAATAAAATTTCAATCAAACTCCTTATTCTAAGCATTTAATATATTTAAAACTATTATAATTGTTTTTATGGTTATAGTGTTTGGATTCTACATGACTGTATAAATATTCTGTATGAACATAACTCATCCTCAATTAATTCTTATTTCAAAATATTCATAAAAATCAATGACTTTATTAAAAAATAATGATTTTTTTTATAAAATTTCAACAAACCATTAATATCATTACAAAATATGAACGGTAATTATATTTTGAAGATAATAAAAAGGAAACAAGTCAGGAAATAAAGAAAGGAAGTGAAAATGGATAAATAAAAAGCTAAGCGTGCTGGTTGCTTCCCTCATCTCTTCTATTCTCTCCTCTGCTCCTTTTTCTTTCAGCTTCTCTGTCTCCAAACAGGAAAAAAAGAAGAACCAGCCTTTCTATCATCTGCAGAGAGGAAACCAAACTTCCAGTACTTCTGAACAAGTACTGTACTTTGGTTCTAAGATGGGTTTAGAGAAAGAAAAGGAAAGAGGAGACAGGAAAATGTGCATTGGCCTTGTCATGAACTGTCCATCAGAGCTTAAGCTTCTGCTAAAAGCCCTTTTAATTCTCTGTACTATCGCTACTGTTTTGCAGTTTCTTCCTTCTCCTTTCACCATTTCCTCTTCCGATCTTCGTTTCTGCATTTCAAGATTCACCACCACCACCACCACAACAACAACCACCACCACCACCACCACCGCCACCGGTACTGGTGATTCTGTCTCTCCTCGGTCTTCTCCTCCTGCCTCATCTTCCTTGCAATCTGACCAACTCATCTCTCCAAATAGTACTGTAAAAAGAGTCTTTCACCCTTATGGCTCTGCGGCTTATAACTTCATCACCATGAATGCTTATCGTGGTGGGTTTAACACCTTTGCTGTTATTGGTCTTTCTTCTAAACCTCTTCATCTTTACTCAAAACCCACTTACCAATGTGAATGGATTCCTGAAAATTTCTCCTCTTTTAACCAATCCATCACCACTGTTGGGTATAAGATCCTTCCAGATTGGGGTTACGGCCGTGTTTACACAGTTGTTGTAGTGAATTGTACATTTCCACAGGCTGTAAACTCTGATAATTCAGGTGGGAAATTGATTCTTCACGCATCAACCTCTGGTGGCGGTGATAAAAACTTCAACATCACCGACACATTTCAAGTTCTACAAGAAAAACCCAGAAATTTAAACCTCAGTTTGTTCACAGAAAAGCCAAAGTACGATTATTTGTATTGTGGGTCGTCTCTATACGGTGGATTAAGTCCACAAAGAGTAAGAGAATGGCTTGCTTATCATGTCAGACTATTCGGGGAAAGATCTCATTTTGTAATCCATGATGCGGGCGGTGTACACGAAGAAGTATTACAGGTTCTAAAGCCATGGATGGATTTGGGTTATATTACATTGCAAGATATAAGAGATCAAGAAAGATTTGATGGGTATTACCATAATCAATTTATGGTGGTTAATGATTGTTTGCACAGATACAAATTCATGGCGAAGTGGATGTTCTTCTTTGATGTTGATGAGTACATTTATACTCCACAAAAGAATACTCTCAAGTCTGTTCTTAATTCCCTTTCGGATTATAATCAGTTCACGATTGAGCAGATGCCTATGAGCAGCAAGCTCTGCCTCACAGCTGATTATGGCAGATATTACAGGTACAGATCCCTTTTCCCTTTCCTTCATTTCTTCCAGAATTTCGTGTTCATAATTCCTTCAATTGGGTTGATTTTATTGGTTTCTGTTCTGGTTTTGATTGCTGTTTTGAGCAGTAAGCATGAGTTGTTAATATTTTTGCTATTCTCATCAACGCCATTCCAGCTTTACACTTGCTGCCATGCCATGATTAACTCTCCATCAATGATTGAAAATGAAATCTCTAGGCCAGCTAACGGAATCATAACACCCATTCATTTTCAATAAACATCACTATTACAAATTAATCAATATAATCATCACATGTAATAATAAAAGTAATACTATGATTATATTGACCCATGTGTAACCATACATGATATGTTATGGTTATGCAACAATTCTAATGATTCAATGGCATCTCTTCGCAATATTGGATCTACATGCATGAAGAAACCCATAATTATTTAAGGGTTGTTGAATGGGATTTAAGGTGATGTCATGCAAATTTGTAATATTGTGGTGATTGATGGATTTGGAAAGAGGGGAAAATGGCTAATTAGAACAATTACAAATGGGTGGTGTAGATGACTGGAATTATTGTTTTAGTGTCGGTATAGTTATGCTTTTCTTTTAATTAATTGTGTATTAGGGCAGGTGGAAGTGGGGGTAGTGTCTTAAAAGTGATCGTCTATTCATATGATTAGGACCTTCCCAATTGTTTTCATTCATTACACACCATGCAAGTCTTTTTTATAGTCTCCTTCCAAAATATAGTCGCCGTACATAATCTATCATATTCAATCGTTTTGATCAATAATTAGAATTGGGTATTTGAAATTGAAATAACTCGATTTTATATATTATGTATTAAATCAATGAAAACATAACGCATTTCCGGTCAGACTTGAAATCGTTGTAATAAGCTGCATGTGATTGAACTGGGACGCATTGCTGATTGACAGGAGGTGGGGTTTTGAGAAGCTTGTATACAGAGACAGCAAGAGGGGCATAAGGAGGGATCGGAAGTACGCGATCCAGCCACGCAGCGTATTCGCAACAGGCGTGCACATGTCGGAGAACTTAGCAGGGAAGACGACGCACAAGACGGAAGGGAAGATCATGTATTTCCATTACCACGGGACAATTGCACAGAGGCGGGAACCCTGCAGAAAGCTGCTGAATCAAACAGCAGAGATCAATTTTGACAACACCCCGTACGTTCTGGATACTACGATGCGGGACATCGCCTGGACCGTCAAGAAATTTGAGCAGAAAATGATCGGTTCCATCCTCCAAAATACAAGGCAATGATAAACCCCTCGATGCTCTTTTTCTCTTTTTGTTTTTATTTTGATTTTTTCGGGTTTAATGTAGAATCGGTGTTGGAGTAAAACAGAGTGGTGATTCGTGCAGAGATCTGTTTTTTTTTTTTTTAATTTAATTAATTAATTTATTTTGTATGATAAAGTATATTTTATTTACAAGTACAGAGAGATAGGGGTACATAGGAAGGTGTAGAAGAACTCTTTTTATTTTCATATATTTAATGTATATGGGTGTGTGCATTTGAATATTTTTATTTTTTTAATATTATACAATATATATATATATATATATATATATATATACATAATTGCAATCCAATAGTTTAGGTGGAGTATTGAATACTCAAAGAAAATGTTGTAGTATTGCATTATTATTATTATTATTAATTTGACAAGATATTATTATCAAGAAATAATTGGGAGATTTATTTTTTTATCTTATAATAATATAGAATAATTTAAGGTTGTCGGTGCATGAAGAAAAAAACATTTGGCTAATATATTATTATCTCCTGCTGCTGCCCACCACATTTTCCTCTTCCCTCACAATAAAATCTTCCAATTTTAATTTTAATTTTATTTAATTTTAAGGCTGTAGCTATGCATTTATAACTGCTTGAATAATAACTGATGTTATCTCCATGATAACTAGAAGTTTAAATTTAAATTCATAAAAAGTATTTTATAAAGAATTGAAATGGAATAATGAAAATAAAAACATAATAAAAATAATGGTAAATTAGAGGCAAAGAAACATGGAATATGATGATTGTTATTCTCATAGGTGGGTGGACCCACTCCAGCCTGTTCCTCTTTTGTACTCTTTTCCCACAACAACATAAAAAAAAAAAAACAACATGTGGATGAGACAACAGTGCCTGTAATCATGTAAAATAAAATTATAAATAATAAAATCAGGTTTAGTTTTTATTCTATAGTTTGGAAGGATTATTATATTTGAAATTTTGGTTCAAATATTAACTAATTTTCAAACCCAACTCAAATTATAAATAAGGATAGTCAATTATAACACTTTTTATGTTAGTTTTAATTGCGTATGATTAACAAAATTAAACTATAAGGGTGTTTTAGTTAATTTTTGAAATATAGATTGGTTGTCTGTAATTCATTATTAATTAAATAATAATTTTAAATTTAACCATGAATTTATATTATAAATTAATTTTATTTATAATCATAATATACTAAAAGATCCAATAGAATTTGAGAATTTATAACACTATTATTATTTTTAATTTTTGTAAAAACTAATTTTTTAATTTAATTTTATATTGAAATTAATTTTTATCTAAATGAATTAAATTTAAACTCAAATATAAATACTAAATTATTATATATCTAAAATAAATATAAAAATTAAAATGTAACAATTTTATTTTATAAAAATCAACTTTTTATCTAATTTTTATATAAAATACTAATAGTTTGTAAAATTTAATTTTTATCCATTTTCATATAAAATAGTGATAATTTTAATTTGAAAAAAATAATTTTTATCCAATTTTATATGTATTACTCAATTTTTATTTGATTTTATATAAAAATTAATTTTATCTTAAATAATTTTATTTAAATACAAGTATAAATACTAATTATATCCATCTAAAATAAAATATAAAAATTAAATGATAATAATTTTAATTTAAAAAAATTAATTTTATCTAATTTTATACAAAATATAAATATTTTTAATTTGTAAAATTAGTTTTTATCTAATTTCATATAAAAATTAATTTTTATCTAAAAAATTTAAATATAAATACTAATTTTTATCTACCTAAAAAATTAATTTTTATCTAATAGTTTTAACATAAAGTCTAATATTTTAGTAAATTATCTAAATATATATTATATGATTTTGATTTCAAATAAAATATTAAGTTTTATTATAATTAAATTAAATTAAACTAATATTAGAAAATATTTATATTTTTTATGAAAAATGTAATATAATTAATAATTTATCAAATTTATTATATTAATTAATTATAAAATATTTTAAATATAATGTTAAAAAATATAATCTAAATGATCTTAATTAGAAAATATAATAAACTAAGATAGTAAAAATAACATTAATGTACGTGAAGTAATTATAAGAAAATTAATTAAAATATTGATTTTTATGTAAGGTATTATAAATTTTAATTTAAATTAACAACTAAACTTGATAATAGGATTGTAAATAATTTTTATAATAATAAAATTTTAAGGTGATAAAAATCATATGTATAAGAATAAAATTTTATTTAAATTAAAGTTATATGATAAGTAATATATATATATATATATAGTAACAAAATTTTAAGATAATAATAATTCTATCATAAAAATGATATTTATAATAATAAAATTTTAAGATAATAATAATTCTATCAAATTGCAGGGTTCAATTTCCGATCGATATTTGCCATCCCTCTCGAAAATGAAGATTTCAAGTGGTTTATAATTTATCGAGTATTTGGTATAATTCGTGCATTTGTGTACAAATAGTTTGAGAAAGAGTTGCGGATACAACTCTTTATTAAGAAATATAATTGTTAATGTAATTTATTTTTTGGATAAAATTATAATACTATTTATGTATTTGTTATTTATTATAATATATGTTTTATTTGTGTTGCATCTTTGACATGTTAATGTTGGGATGTATATTTTGATTGATTTGAATACTTTATTATCTATTTGTTGTTCATTTAGTTGTATTAGCAATTTTTTCACTGTAAAAAAGTTATTGAAACAACTCTTATGTGAAAGTAAAGTTGTACTTTGATAAAATGATAATGAATATTATATTACTGTTAGATATGGTTAATGACTTAAATAACTAGAATATTATTTTAATATTATTTATTTATTTGTGTATATCATATGGGTTTTATCTTTATTTTGCAAGTAATTTGATGCTCATCGGTAATGAGCAAATTACTAGTTTCCTTTGTTAATAAATGAATTCTATTATTATCATAATTTTATATTGTATTATCTATCTTCTTATTATTTTAAGTTTATATATACAGATGTATAATATATATATGCTTATTTAAAAAATATAATAATTAAGTAAATAAGAATAATAATCATATTATTTAAACATGATAAATCCAACCATCCAAACCTAACTCTAAAAAGTTAGATAAATCACTTTGTTTATAGTTGATTTTATCAATTTTTCTAGTTTTACCAAATGATGATTTCATTGTAAACTCATTATAAATTCATGCATTCTTCAAGATTTTAATATAATTTCATGCATTAATTTATTTTATTAACAGAAGAATATTTTAACAAATAAAATTTAATTTGAAATTTATTTTAATTAATTTTTTTAAAAGGAGAAATATATTAATATATCCTAATATCATAGAAGTTTCAATAATTTACCAACAAATATAGTCAAGTATTAAGTTAGTTATATACCAAAACTCAATATAACCTAGAAAAAATATATAATAAAAATAAGTAATTTTACCATATGCCTAATTAAAATTTAACTATAATAGAAAAAATATATAATTAAAATTTAACTATTTAATTATCACTATGAATTTAACATTAAATGTCTATGATTTAATTTTAATTTCATAATTAAAATTTTCTTAATATGATTTATTATATTTGTTTGAGCATGAGAGAATCTTATAATAATAATAATAATAAAATTTTAAGAAAAGTAATTCAAGGTATCTTATAAAGTATGATGGGATGTATTTTCGTAATTTTATATTTAAATTATAGTTTTTTTTATAATTATAATATTACTCTTTCCATTTCACATTGTTACTTGAGTTTCAAGTGTTTTAAAAATCAAGAAAATATCAATTTTAATATGAAATTATTTTCATTTTTAATCAATTTTATTAATTCTTACAAAGTTTCTCTTTATGAATTAGTTTTTAATAATAATGATAATAAATTATTTTTATTGAAATCATAATTTAGTAATGTTTGCTAGAAAAGTCATGCATGATATTTAATATAAAAAGGGCAGTAATAAATGAAAAAATGCAAGTAAAACAAAAAAACTGAAAGTAAGTTGGTGGAGGTGGAGCCCATAGAGTTCACGTGAATGTGAAGAAGAGAATTCTGCAGCCAACCAATAATATTAAAGATATTATTATTATCATTTATTGGATGATAAAAAGGATTATAAAAACAAATTAGGCAAGGCAACGGCCATGAACGGTCCTCAACTCTTCTCTTCCAACTGTATTATTCCTCCCTCCAGCTATTCTGATAATGACCCCTCTGTGTATGTCTTTATACTTTGGGATAAAGTCTTTTTAATCCCTAAATTACATGCCAGGAATAGATTAACCCTCATAGGAAGAAGCAATAAAGCCACTATCAACATATTATCATTATTTTGTTAGCTTGTTTTATATTTACGTTACCCAAATAATTGATGCTATAGAAAAATCTAAAATCAAATGTCATATGATTATTATACACCTAATACTATATTACTTGATAAATAAATAATATTTATGATAAATAAATAAATATCATATAAATCACATATAAATGAATAAATGAGCAATGAATTAATATAAGTATATAATAAATAATGAAACCACATTTCAAGTATTTTTCTTATCATAAAATTTTAGACTTTTCTTTTAATTTACCAATTCTTAATTATATAATGTTATCCATTTAGTTTTAAAATATGATTTATTACTATAAACTAATGATATTTTTTAATTTCAATATCTAGAAGGTCATATATATATATATATATATATAATATTTATCATAAAATGAATTGAAATTGTTTTCAAAAAAACATATATATACTAAAGTTGAATTCTCAAATCTTTTGAAGGAATTATAGAGATATTTTTCTTATATCATGAATTGAATTTTTTGAAATATAAAGAGTACAATATATATTTGAAAATTTTGAAAGCCTAAAAGCGTTTGTCTGCTCTCCCTTGTATTTAGCCATTTTAGTTCTGGCATTATCCATTATTATTCTTTTGATCTCATTATAATTTATGATTAATTTTGTACATCTTAAGAAATATACCTCTCATTCATATACAATAATTTAGATTATTTACTTATTTTTATATATTTCTTTTATATTCAGAATTTATCATGTTTAAAAACTTAAGCTTTGAAGTTAATTTTAAAATTCCACCATCCCATATAACAAAAAATTCTATTATAATATTGTAAAATCATTTTCACCATCATCATTAATAATTATTACTATCGATAATTATCATCATTATTTTTATCATCAATTATTATTATCATCATAAAATTAATAATTACTAATGATGAATGTCATAATTACTAATGATGATTGTCATTGCTGTTGATCATTATCATTATTACTTTTTTAAAAAAATTAAAATTTTATCATATATTTAATATATAATTATATATATCATATTAACATCATATATTATATTTCTATTATATATTCAAGTTTTTTTTATTTTAAATATCCATTTAATTTATTTCATTAATACTAAAAAAATCAGTTGTTAATATAATATTTTATTAAAATATCCTTGATAAAACATTTAATGAACAAATTGTCAACTCTTATTATTATTATTATTATTATTATTATTAAATAAACATTTATTAAAGAAGGTTAATAGTAAAATAAAATGCACATTTTAAGTATTTTCAAAATTACATGATAAAAAAAGTAAATATATGATATAATAAATATAAAATATTAAAATATTTACTTGATTACACATAAGCATAATAATACATATAATTAAAAAACTACAAACAAATTTTCAAAACAGAAGGCACAGATAAACATTATAAAAAAAAATGAAAATATGAAAAGCAGACAACAAATATTGAAAATAAAAAATGGATAAAAAATTAAAAATAAAGGAAAAAAATGAAGCAAAAACAAGAAAAATCACTACAAAAATTGTGAGAAAATAAAAAAGGAAAAATGAAATTTAAGAAGTAAAAAGGGGGAAAAATATGAAAAAATAAAAAAGGCATTGAGATAAAAGAGAGTAGTGAGAGACATGAAGGTAAGACCGTGAAGGAGGTGATGATAAATGAGATTGATGGTTGAGATTCAAGAAATGAAAAAAAAGACAATAAAGAAATGGAGGAGATGTGGAAACAGCATGATCCATACGGTGGATAAGGCGACCATGGTTATCGACAAGTTTCCAACAACCAAAAAGGTGGCAGTGATGGCATTCGAGGATTATGATGATGATGGAGCAAAGAACCTGGTCATCAAGGAGAAGAAAAAAAAACCAAACCATTTCTTCATTGATATATATATATATATATATTATTTAAAGTAAAAAAAAAACGATTCATACCATCTAAAATTAAAATATTTTTAATTAATGATTTTAACATTTTAGATACATTTTTCTTTCCATTTTTGAAAATTTCCCTTTAGTAAATCATATAAAAAATGGAAAATGCAATATTTTAAATTATGGATTATTGATTTTTCTCGAGAGAAATTAATTAAAAAAAAAAACTAAGTTTCTAGAAAATACTCATGTTAAGAAATTTTTGGAATATTATCTACATTTTTTAAGTTAAAAAGGAAAATTAAAGTTTAAAGATGCAATATTAATATTTTCATAAGTTTTTGAAGTTGATTTTATTTAAAAGAAAATGATTTTTGACGATTAAAAAAACACCCAATCCAGTGTTGTCGTTTACATTCTAAGCCATTCTTCTAAGACCCAATTGAGCCTTATGCGAATTGGGCCTAGGCTAAAGATTCGACCTTCTTCCTAAATTCAAACATTTTATATACATTCATTGCTTGTTATTTTTCATTGGCATTATTTAGTTTGAAGTTTAATTGAAAAAAAGTCTTATCGTTTGACATTTGAAAACACTTTTAAATCTTTATTGGAAGGATTTTATGCATCACTAACATATAAAAGTAATCATCCAAATCCAATGTTTAAAGAATATAACATGAACTTATATCTTTCCTTACCAAAAACTATAAATATTTTTTATTTAAATCCAACATACTATTACTAAATTTTTATCTATCTAACATAAATATAAAAATTAAATTAAATTAATATTTTTAATCTTAATTTTAGAAAATCTTCATTTTCTAATTTAATAATAAAGTATAACACAGACCAGAATAAAATACAATTTTCAATTAACTAATTTAATTTCTATTTATAAATTAAAATAGTATAAAATCATCAATTAAGTTGTTATTCCAATTTTCTTAACTAAATATTATGAATAATTTTTTAATTAAAATTGTAATTCTAAATACATATTTTAAGTATTAATAAGAACTTAAACTAATTAAAATTCAGTTCAATTAAATTATTTTACAACTCTACTAATAAATAAAATAATATACTTTACAATATAACAATTAAAAGAAATTCCCAATCTTTAACATATTGTTTATAAAATTAAATTATAATTTATTCATAACATAATCTTTAATTTTAATTTTAATTAATCAAAATATTTATGTTCAAAATTCAATTTTTTAGATATTTAAATTATTATTATTATATTTTATCTTTATATATTCTTATATATTATCATCAAGACTTCATTTGAAACATTAACCTTTGACATAATTCTAAAATTTATTATAAATATGCATGTAACTAATTATTAACTAGTACGTTAAATAAATACCATAATTTGATAATTTTGATATTAAATATATTTAAGTGTTTAATTTTTATTTTTATCAAATCTAACTCAATAAATCTTAACAACTTTGTTACTTTTGAAAAAGAATAATAAAAAAGGTTTTAAAAAATATTGAATTTCAAGAAATACAAATTAAAAGTACATGAAGCCAATAACAATCAAAGGGTCAACCAAAAAGTAAAGTTTGCCCTTTATAATTAATAAATTCAGCATTATATGACTTGTTGTTTTCACTTGAATATCCTTTAGACACAACTTTTTAGCTTAATTAATCCCAAAATATATAAAAAGTAAGGATCATGGGAATCCAATTGATTTGATATCCACCAATTATAAAATAATGTTAAATATAGCCGTCAAAAAATAAAAAAAATATCATATACCGTAATATAATATATTCAAAAATATTATCAACTTTATATTTCATTGTTAAATATTATCATTGTTTGTTGAATATTTATAATGCAAGTATGTTATAATATTTATTTATTTTTTTTTCTAAATAGCAACTTAGATGGATTTATGTAATAATTTTTTTAGAAAGATAATTTATGTAGAAATTTGAGTATTTTATTTCTAATTATTTCGAGACACATTATTCAATCATACATAAAAAAGTATAAGGTGAAATTATATTAATTGTATCATTTTATAACTCTTTCAATCAATCACATGCTACATGTAATAATCAATTCTATAAAAGCTCGTTTACTATTTTATTCATTACACTACAAGGAAAAGTATCTATAAGCAACGTAAAATAGTGTTGATAAATATTTTATCTACACTAAAAATTTCATCATCATAAGCATAAGCATACTTAATTTCAGTATTGACAATAATTTATCAATGCAAATGTTTGTGTAGATACATTTTCTCCCATCGTAAATTAAGCATTAGTAATTATGCTTATTTATAGCTTTGGTATATGAATTTTTTACTCATGCTTATTTTTTACGTTGGTATGTTTTGTTTCCTTATGCTTTTGTTTGTGTAAATATATTTTTTACTTACACTTTTGTTCATGTTGATATTTTTTTACTTGCGATTTTGTGTACGTAAGTATTTTTTACTTATGCTTTTGTTTGTGTTGGTATTTTTTTACTTGAGCTTTCCTTTGCATTGGTATATTCATTTACTTACGCTTTTCTTTGTATCGGTATAGTTTTTTACTTATATTTTTTGTTGTTGGTATGTTTATTTTTGCTTATACTTCTTTTGTATTAGAATATTTATTTTTACATACGCTTCTTTAAATGTAAAAATCTTAGTGTAGTTAATACTTATATATACATAATGATGACATCAATCTTTCCCACTTTTGAATGTTGTGGTAGTTATATATGTTAAATTTGTTTTAATTGTTATTATCTGAATCACGATCGTAGTTGTCTTAGACTATATTTATAGGTTATAATAACTAGAATTTTTAGAATAATTATTGAAGTAATTAAGATTGATAGTTGATAAAGACATGATTGGTTACATTTATATCGATTATCACTAATTTTGATTAAGGTTATGGTTATGTCTAATTACATTTTTAATTTTAGCGGTTAAATTATTAGTATAGTTAATGATTAATTAAATAGAATTAATAATTTAATATTTAAATTATTTTATTGTACTTATAAATACTTATATTGTTGGTATCATATAAAAATGTAATTAATGTTGGATAAGGGATGAGTAATTAGAATAGAGGATAAACTAGAATTATGCTCGAATAATGTATTTAATAAGCGTCAACTTATGTATAGTATTTAATTACATACATATATATTTAAATGATTTAGTTATGTTTCTACGCAATAAAAGCTTATCGTTTACTATATGTATAAATGTGTTTGAGCATAAACTATTAAGAGGTCAATTGAGTTATAAAGGTGAGGTTAACAGGATGATAAACTACATGATAGAAGAAAATGATAACTGAACGAATAATTTAAGTAAGGGATGTCATGACCATTAATTCATTTATTAGCTTACTTATATAGGGAATATAAGTTTATATTATTTTGGATTAACTAATTGATTAGATTAAAGATAAAGACATCATGTAAAGTGAGATAATTAGTCTTAGAATAAATTATAAGTTACAAATAAATGAGATTATTATGAGTAGATAATATCGTGAAGAGTCAAACTAAATCTAAATGAGAAATTGAGCAAGAATAGCCCAATTGGTACATACGTAGTTAGTAAATTAAATGAATTTATATTAGTATGGTTATATTCATTGATTATACATATTTGAATACATTTAAATGATCCTTATTTGGCATGCATGAATTGAATAAAATATACATTCGGGAGATTAAATTATAGGTAATGAACTGTTGTATAATGTAGCTCTTTACGACACAAGCTAGGAAAAAAGAAATAAATTTATGTGAAGTAGGATGTGGATGGTTAAGAGAAGGAAATTGGAATTAAGTATGTTTAAAGAGGGCTGCTGAGCAGATGAGACAAAGATTGCCGTGTTAAGTGAGATTAGTGGCTGGAAAAGGGATTATATCCCTTGAGGCGATGAATGGAAGTAGTGGTTTAGCGTCTGTAAGGTACTTAGAAGGATATGTTAGCAAAAAGAAAAAAAAGAGAAAGAAGAACCAGTTCTTGGCAATAGAAGGGAGCAAAAGATAAGAACTAATAGTTTGTTACCTTTCAATAAAATCAATAGAGGGATTACGACTAAGTCACCTACTATCAACTATTAGAGCCAATAGAATTAAGAATCTTGGACTAGAATATATGTGAATGAGCAATTGATTTATTAGTATGTGTGTATGTTGTGAATAAATTACTTATAAGTGTGTGTGTAACTTAAAAGACTGCTAATACTGGAAAGAATAAAGATTTGAACTATTACGTCTTACCTTGAAGAAGAATAAATGCATGGGTACTGCTTTTACTGTTGTGAGTAATGATAGAGGAAACACCTTGAGCGCTTGATATATTTGTTAGGAAGTATGTGGGAGTCTTGTGTTACCAGCGGATTATCATCGAACTTTCTCTCTAGGGCTCATGTTATGCTCTTTTTCATATGATTACATTTTGATTAACTAATGGAGTATAGTTATAAGGTGGTTATGTGTGAAATTGTGACTAGGTGATTAAATGCATTAAACTAAGTTGTGTATGTGTGACATGATTGTGATTTATTTATGGCCTGAAATGTAAAGAGAACAATCTAAGTAACAAAGAAATGTGAGACTAAAACAATTACTAAGTAGGTAGTATTACATGTCATGTATACATTTTTCTAAGATAGGTTGAGCTGTACGTTTTCATCTAATGTAAAACTAATGTATTAAGTTAGGATATACTTACACTTTCATTAATTGAATCAGACCATACCATCGAATTTCATGATTTAGGGAGGACTTAAGCAGCTTAATAATTAATGTTAAGTTGATTTGGGGCTGATATATTTGTAACCATTAACTTATAGTGGGGGATTGGTTGCTCTCTCATGTAAGGCTTTGCACCAACCTTGTTGAATAACTCCTTTTTATTTGGTTTCACTTATAGAATAATATGTTGACACATGAAGGATATCCTTTATTAATCAGTGGTAAAGATAAGATAAATAAACCATATAAAAAGTCTATCTTATTAAAGGACATAGATGACAAATTTACGAATTGACTTTATGTATGAATGGTTGGTTATAATTCAATTGCTGCAAAAATTTCCAATTAGGAATAAACAAAGAATAACATCTTAGGTTAAAAGTGAAGTATTATATTTAAGAGTTTAAATAATTAGAAGTACCATATATGTCATACTTACTTCATTATGTGTGTTAAATTTAAGGATGAAATTATTCATAATGCACACCTCCAAGTTATGCATCTAGTTATGAGAATACATGTAGGGACCATACCATTATATTAACCGTGCATATGTAAGTACAAATGTGTACATAAACAACATTAATTCTACAAGTGTGGTATAGAACGCAAAATGAGTATTGGATATCTAAACAATGGTATTTGAGCGAATATGGTTTTAAATTAGGAAAGAAGCAAAATGTGATTATATACCTTACAGCTATGCTCACTCATGTTATCTTCATTTAATATGTATTGAAAATTTTTATATTTTCATTTTTAATGTAGAATTTATAAGGAATTATGTACATATTTTACTTAGTAGATGTTTTAATTGAGATATAAACATATAATCTTTCATTTCAGTTAACCTAAGCGAAAAAAGGATAAAATGGATTAAATTTCTATATACCAATCCATGTGAATTCTTAGAATTGATAATAACGTTCAAGTGCTATAGGTACCACAGAAAAGACGGTTGTGATTCTACCTCGCCAACTAGATGGAGACAAGATAATTATAGGTTTGTATTTAATAATAATTATACTATAAATGAAATTAAAGGTAAAATAAAAAGTTTGATGATTCAAGCTTTGTAGTGTAAGGTATTATGAATATTTAATTATTATTTATTAATGTTGGAAATGTGATATATTGATATACCTTAGAATAATATTGATTTACAGCCGTGCTATTATTGTATAAATGCATACACGATAAAATTATGCATCATAAATCATTAGCATGACATTTTGAAGGAATAAGGGAGACACAATTATATATATATATACACATAAAAGGCAAAATAAGGGAGGTGCTAGATGATTTGGTTCACTTTATAACTTGCATCCTTGGTATGATTTCTATTATTTATAAAATATGTGTATATGTTATATATCTCATATAATGGACTTATTTTCTTTAAGTATTAATTCCTTAAAGCATGTGAAAGTTCTTAGTTAGAATAATAACAATGAAAATTTTTGGCTAAACTAATATGTTAGTGTTAGAGAGCTAAGCATCATGGTTATTCCTAGTAATAACAATAAGGACTAACGTCTTCCCACATTCCTTTAATTGTTTTGAATTTTATTATGATCCTTTATATTGACATTATCATTATTACTTGGCTTGAAGGCATTACATTGCTTTTGAATTATTTTTCGATTGTTTATATTTGTGTGTACCTTTCTTTACTTGTTATCTCACATAAAATATATACATGAATATGCAATGTGTAATATTTATGTAATATGTATGAAAGAATGTTATGCTTGTTTATTTGGTTATATGTTTGTTTCTTAAGATACTTCTTAAATATGATTATTGAATATTATTTTTCAATTAGTAATGGATTATAAAGTTCCTAGTATATTAAAAGGATTAATAGTCAACAACAATTAATACCACTAATAAACTTAAAAAGAGTTATAATATAATAGAAGATACAAAATAATAAATGAGTAAAGAGTATAAAAAATAAACAAAAAAGACGAGAAAAAGAAAATAAAAAAAGATAATAGGAGAATGTAAGTGTTTGTATTTTCATAATAAATTCATTACATTCTCTTAAGTTATATATAGTCAAAATACTTTTGGTGACTCAACTTATAATGTGTTCTAATATGATCAAAATACAAATTATAATAAGAACCAATAATAGATTTGTATAACTATTTAATAGTTATATTTTGAAACTTTAAATCATTTTTCTTAGTTTCTTAATCCATTATAAAGGTTCATGACATTACCTTGGAATAAAAAGCTTTCATGTTCTCAAGGAAAGAAATATGAAAACTAGCCGTAAATGGAATTAAGATCTTCCTATGTTGGTTCTTTTTTAATTATGCTAACTTAATAAATCAAAATTTAATGAATAAATTATTAATTTAGATTTATAATGACATATTCTTCAATATATTACAAGAAAATGAATTAAATGATAAAGTCATCTAAACATTAAATTTCATTCATTAAATAATCTCTAATAATTTCTTCATTGAGTCTATTTATTTTGAATTGCTCTTTCACTTCATCCATATTTAAAATTGCATTTTTTCAAAAAAAAAAGCATTGATATGTATATAATATGCTTATCCTAATCATTAAGAATCAAATCATTTTCAACATTTATAATTTTTTTCACTTTTGCTAAAGAAGTTATCATAAAAATAATGAAAATTTTTCGTGAAATTTTTATAATAAAAACTCTTAGATTTTCACATTTCAATATAAAATTTATTGACAAAAAATTTTATGATATAAAATCTCTCTCAACCTTTTTCAATAACATGTTCCTAAACTAACTTTGTATGGTAAACATAATAACCTTTAGTGATTTCATGCTCAAATATTAGCACTCTACTACCAAACATTTGTTTATTAGTTATTCTCTATTTGTATCTTGCTAACCATCCTTCTCAAGATTCATACATTTAATATTAACAAATTTATAAGTAAGATTATATGGATTGGATAAAACTTTATTTCCTTAGTTTCAGTAGTTTCTTTTTAAAATTTGATGTAGTAAATTTGAAAGGATAATGTTAAGGATGAATATGGTCTAATAAAGTTGTGAATTATTATTATAGGAGTTTTTTTTTATCAAATGAACTTACAACATTCATTGAGTGCTCTTTTAAAATTATATGTATTCAAGAAACTCTTCAATTTATTTTTTGATAAATACTCTTTGATTTATTAAATTAATATTTACATTTAGTTTCAGTTTCTAAGAACATCAATAAAAATGATTATATTGAAATCAAAATCATTCAAAGTTTTCATAAATCTTACCATAATGATAAATCTAAAATCATTTTTAATGGTGATATAAACAATGCTAATTAACTTGGAAAGACTAGCCTAGGAAAAAAAGAAGAAAAATAGTAAGAAGAAGAAGAAAAAGAAGAAGAAATCTATTGGATTATTACTTTTGTATACTAAATTTTGCATTTCAAGTTAACCTACAAAAGTGGTAAAAAATTTAAGCAAAAAAGAAAAAAAGAATTAGGAGGTTGAAAAGATAAATTAGAAGATTAAGGAAGAATGTATGTTATTCATAATTTTCATAATAAGTACAATACATTTCATGGACCTTCTCATTAGAAGCTTAGCAATATCATGACATTATTTCCATTTAAAACATTCCTTGCCCTTAAGGAATAAATTTGGAAAATGACCTTTTAAAAATTCTAAATCTTTCAAAGTAATATATTCTTCTAACATATTGTGTCGCACCCAGCCCATACCTGGGATGACATGCTCGTGTAGTGCGGATACCGACCTCCCAAACGAAAACTGATACCCGCACCACAAGGGATACCTCGTATAAGTAACGCGATCAAGTCGTATGGGGACACGTTTCCGTGTATGATGACACTAACCGACTAATATACTCTGGACATCCATTCAATCATACAAAATATAGATAAAAAAGCTAAGAACTGTGTGCACTTATACTTAATAAACTTAACGTGTCATACATCCCAATCTAATCTGTACAACAACATCATCAATACATGAGACATCTATTGCCTCTACGACTACATAGCTACTATACAAAGGAGTTGGAGTATGCATCAAGTTCCAGTACCACTTTGAGAGCTGTCCGTCTCTACTGACGACCTCTACTCCTTCTCAGCTCGCTCACCCGAAGGCTCTGAACCTACGTTCATCAAATGACAAACGCTGAGATAAACTCAGTGGTGCTAGTGAACATGAAACATGTATATAACGAATATGGTCAACTCATTCATCACATATCAATATAATACAAAAGATAACCAAATGGTATCATCAGAGCATGTATCCAATCATTATACATTAGGAATGCAAGTATGCATGTTTTCCTTCTCCTCCTCATCTCTCATTCACTCTGATTTTCCTATAATTGTGCACATTCCTTTCGCACATACTGAGTCCCTGTAGGTATCGGTACTCATCTCCCGTAGGAGGACATATAACTGTGGGGTGCTCGGCACCCATTTCCTACTATAGGTCTCGAGACTCATCTCCCAAAAGGGATGATATTAATCTAATTGACTCCTTATAGGAATCCCATCATTCATATTGACCCAGCATGCCCAGAGCTTAGCTCTGCACTCATCACTCTCTTTCTTATTCTCTCTTATCCTTCCATCCTTCTTTCTCATGCAAGTTCTAATGGCACTAGCATCATTTCACACATATATAACCATCAAGCAAACCATGAATACATCAATAATAACTTATCAGTAAGAATCATCCATATTGAGACCTTACTTAAGTCCCAAGGTATAAAAAGGAGCCATTAAAAAAACAACAAGCATCAACCTAGCACAAACCTGAAGTCAAGCTACTTCGAATATAGGCTTGAAATCTCCACTCAATCAATTGTCTTATAAACTTCTAGCTCCCGCACTCTATTGGCACTTAGGGGCTCTGCTTTTAAATGACTTGGAGGGTTTAAGAGGGTTTAGAAAGGGTTTAAACTGATAAAGGAGGAAGAAACCTTTAATATTTAGCTTTTGACTTGTCAAACTTAAGTCACGTATGGCCATACCACTATCTGTACGCCTGTACCGAACTAAAACTTATGATGCACACTTTTTTCCTGCGAGGGACGGTACGCTCGCACCAATTTGGTACGCCCGTACGTCCATAATTTTCCTGATGCACCCAAACTCCAGCGAGTTTGCGTCCGGTCGCACCACCCTTTGGTACGCCCGTACGCCTTCTTTCCTGTTTGGTATACCCGTACAGCCTCCTGTACGCCCATACCAAAGTCTAAAATTACCCCTCAGCCTTCCCAACTCATTCCCACACTACCCTAACTCAACTAAATCATCCCAAAACCTATGTTCCCTCAATCCTGAACCAAATATATCAGTTCTAACACACATATTAGCCCTAAGCATGTATTATACACCACGTCACCTACCATACGCCATCAACCATATACATATATCTCCATATACATACATACACATATACATACATACATAAACAAATACAGCAACATACACATCATGATCCTACCCTGCATCTAATACATTTACATGCATTAACGTAAGCCTTCCAAGGTGCCTAATATGGATGTGACATATTGGCTTAATAAATTATAACATATTAGATGGACTTCTTTTTTTTTTTCCTCATCATTACCCATTCTTGTGAAATTTTAAGGGCTCTAGTTAAAGTTTGCCATCCATACATACTTTTGATAACTTAGAGTTCACTATTACTTTATTAAGGTGGACTAAATAATCCTATGATAGATTAAGCTTATAAGCCATATATCCCATCTTAGCTACAATCTTAAATGAATCATAATACCTTGCATTAATCTCTATGACAAATGATAACTAAGCTTTGTTAATTGTGTTGAAACTATAAACATCCTTAATTCCCATTATAAAATTTTGATAAATCCTTTTAGCATTTTGTAAATTACTTTGTATTTATTTTGAGTATATTCAATTGATCTTTGAAGGTCTTCAACAAGTGTTATTTTTCTTTAAGAAACTCTTTAATGTAGGTTACCATAGTATAATCTTATAGAAAGGTGGATATGTAATTAGGTGATACTCCATATAAGATCGATATGAAGTCATTTTTAAAATAAAATGACAATTCATATTACATCACCATTAAACTAAAGGTAACCATCAATACCATGTTTATGGTTTTAAAAAACACATGCACCTCAATAATTCTCTAAACATATATTTACTTATTTTATGTGCTTGTTAGATTATGACTAACAAGAAGTAATCAAATTAAGTTTTACTTTTCATACCTTGAATAGCACTGGCAAAAATGACACATAAAATTTTTTTTTAATCTTTGATAGTAATGATATCATTAGTAACCAATTATATGATCTAAAAATATGTTTAAGGAAGAATTAAGATACTTTGGAATCCATTAAAGGATATGATGAGGCAATGAAATGCCCATACTTGGTAAGTTTCTGAATCACTACTAATTTCGTTCTTTAATAATTTAGGTAATTGTTTGATGCAGTTCATTGAAATTGACTTCTAAATCATAGCTAAAATGGGTAGTGGTTCTAAGAGGCTTTGGAATTTTGTAGATCCTCCTTTTACATTCATATCCATTCATTTGTATTCTACCTAAGAATAAATGTTTGGATGGTTGATTTGATTTTTTTGATCTTGTACTAATGATTTGGATTGTGATAGAGAATGAGGTAAATGATGTATGAATTATGTTATTCATAGTTATAGTTGGTTGAGGTTGTATTTGAATAGGTCTTGTAGGTTAAGTTATAGAAAGATAGGGAAACCCTACTAGTTTTTAATAAGACATCAATATAAGTGGTCAAAGAATTTATGTCATACTTTCCAAAATTAGGGTAAACACAAATGCAGGTATAAAAGTAGAGGCACAAGATACTTGAACACACATACCAACTACAAACTACATGTGTTGGAAATCTTTGAAAGCACTAAAAAGCATCTTGAAGACATGACATGAATGGGATAGACTTAAAGAGTTAGGCTTGTAACACATCAAAACTTTCCATCACATGGTGATCAATTACACTTTCTTACATGCCACAATGTATTTTAAAGTTTAAGTAATCATGTATTTCATTTCAATCATCATGAGCTATACCTTTCATATGAGAAATTCAATGCAATCTTAAGCAAAATAAGTAGCATGATTAAATAATTGATAGAAAAATAATTACTTAATTATGCCACTTAAGATACAATGATCAATAAAAACAAATATTTAAGAAATGCTAAGAAAATAAAACAAGTTGCACTAATCAAATTCTATACTATACTAGTTGCTAGCTAAAATTAATTATATATGTTTGTAGATTAATGTAATTATGGCTTGTTTTTATAATAATTTTTTATACATTACTCTTGATTTTTCTTTCATTTTTTGGTCAATTATGTATGTGTATATATACATACATAAATTCATATATACATATATAGATAAAATTCAGTATTTATATTTATATTAACTTTTAAATTATATTTATTAAAAGAAAAATATAACTATGATAAGATGATACTTGTAAAAGATCATAATTAAATTTAATTTCATATGCTATAATGATAATATATGAATTGATATGATGATAAGAAATTAAAAGCAATTGACTTTGAGAAGGTATAAAGAAAAACGAAAGACAGAGAGAGAGCTTTATGACATAGAAATATATACACACAAATGTATGGAGACACCTGAAAAAGATGATTAGAGAACGGAATCAGCATATTATATTACATGGCATTAGGAAAGTTAAAGAAGAAAGATTTAGAGTGGGAAGACAACAGGACAAATCTTAGTGGGATGGATCCAATTCGTCCGGCCAAACCCCCAAACATAGACTTATTACATTTCTTTTTATTTTTATTATTTAAATGATGGCAACGAATGGCTTAACACGAATCCTTGTCAGATGTTTCTTTGGTATTTCTTTCCCTCTTTCCCTTCCTTAAAAGTTCTTTCTTTTACATTTTTCTTTTCCTTTAATGCCTCAGAATAATTAAGATTTCGAGATTTGATATTTTATATATGCATCTAAAATCACACATACATGAGGATGGAATCATGATCGATATGAAATCATGACTAAGATAAAGGTTTTAGTTTCAGTTTTATCGATAAGGATAAGATGAGTTTAGATGATCATTGATATTAAACAAAGATGAGTGAACAATAATAATAAATATAGTTCATCCTTTTCATATTTTAATCTTACATGCTAATTTCTCGACCTAGTTTTTTTACGTCTGAATTTATGGTTCCATTATATATATACATATATATACACACACACACGTGAATGTTGTTATGTTATAATGAAATTTGCAGCAAGGAATTATTCTATTGACTGGTTCATGTATAGATATGTTTATATTGTTTGTTGTCCTGTTTCAGAATCATTCATTGAGATGGCAATCATGTGAATATTTGGATATGTATGGCCAAATCAAAATTTTATTGAAGCATACACTTACGGGAATATATTCAAATTATTATTATTGTACTATTTTGTGATAAATTTAACATACCAAAATGAAGGTCGATCTTCGACTTACAAATTAAAAGAGTGTTGATTATAGGTAGAGAACATAAAGAATATATAGATCCCGTAGTTAATTTAAGTTAAATGATTTATATTATTTAAGAATAATTATTTTCATCGATTAATAATTTAAATCAACACGACATCTTTATGATAAATTTAATTATAATATCTAAGCTAAAAGAATGCCTAATAATCAAATCATCATGGATTCATTTGAAAGTCTTAGAGTTTCGGTTAATAAATGAGATGATTCATGTATTTATACATATAGGATTTTAGAAAGATATATCATGGTATGGTAAATATGTTATAATCTCGATCACAAGAAAAATGAAAATTAATACATCTATCATCAATTATATAATTGCACTTCAAAAATTATCTCAGATCATAAACTAATCCTTTGAATTTTTTAAATTTTGTTATTACTTTGATGCCTAAACTCTATTTAATCTTTTTGTTCATATAATCAAAATTAAGTTTTTAAATTACATTTCTAATGGCTTAATTACACAATTAATTGAATTTTTTACCTTAAAATCTCATAGAAATTTCAATAATTAAATCTACATTTCTGCTTTGAAGCATCAAACAACTATTAATTTTTTCCATTAATCTCTCTCATCTTTTTTCTTAATTATTTTTCCAATACCTTAAAGTTATATTTTTCAATTCTTTATTACATTAATAGGAACAGCAATTAATATTCTAAAACGTCATTAATTAAATTAGTAATGTAATTGATCTCCATAATAGTACCCAATTATACAAATTGATTTTGTTTTATATCCAATTCAATCAATTCTTAGCTTTGTTTAGAAGGAGAGGTTCTAAGAGAAAGCAAAAATTCTATTATATGATTTTGTAAAGATCCAAAAGAAATAATAATATCATTAAACATATGAAATTATTTTTGGTATTTTATCGAATAATTTAAATTTTAAGATTAAACCATATTTTTATAATATTGTAATTTTTATAATTGAAAGATTTATACATATTATATTTTAAATATAAATTATTTTAAAAAATTTAAGTTTACAGTGAAAGTCTGCCATCGATGGCTTTTTCTTTTACAGAAATTTTAATGGCTGCTTTGAGTTCATCAATCTATTGGATTCCATGACGGATTGAATGTTGATCAATTTGATAGGCCTTGACATTTTATATATCTCCTTCTTTAACATCGACATGGTCACGAGGCTATTGAAACTAGCGAGATTTCTATCTTGAAACTTTTGAGTTTCATTGTTTCAATGTATCAAACTGCCAAGGAAAATATCTCCATTTGTATAGTTCTATATTGGTTCTACATTGTTAGAGTTAGACCTCTACTTTTCAAATCTTATTTAATAATTTAATTTGTTAAGTTAAAATGGTTTAAAATTTTTATAATTAAAAGATTTAGAGTTTAATTCAAACGTAATTTTATTTATTTAATAAATATTTTTATATAACATAAAAATAGATTTATACAACTTCATACTTCATACTTCAAATCTAATAAATGAGCATGATGTATTACAATAAGCAAACTTTGAAAAATTTGGAAAAATAGCAAAAAAAAAAATAAAAAAAATAATGAAGATGTTATGTTTTTGTGATATTTTGGGGCTAGAGAGTATAGATAATTAATGACTTTTGATAAATTTCTAGATGCATGCACAGATGAACAAACTGATATTATATTTAAAGAAGAGGGGTCTTGAGAGTATAGAGATGATGCATATTTAAGTAATTTTAAGATTGTACAAGTATGAGATTATATAATCAATAATAGTTTAAAAGTTTTGATAACTGTTATCCATACTAACAAGATGCTTATTCCATAAGAAGGATTATGAATACAATTGATAATTTCTAAAATTAATATATAAAATAATAAATTTTAAAGAAATATCTAAAAAATAAATATGAAAATTTAAAGTAGAGTTAAGAAAAGTTTAATAAAGATTTATGATGCAATACATTTTTTTTTACAATAAATGTTGCTATTTTAACTAAGACATATTTGTTACTTGTTTCGAAATTTTAGGAATAATTGATTAGTAATCCATTGAAAATTCTTATCAAAAATTTTTATAGTATATTATAACAAATGTATATTTAATCATAAATCCATCACATATAGTATATGGGATTTCCATTATAAGTTTCTCCATTTTCTTGATGTCTAGAAATAAAGATGCTTTCATGGGAAAAGCTTTAGAAATTCTATTATAGTTATATTGGTCTCATCTTTCCATTGCATACCAAAGACTTTTCATTTACATCCTTGATTCAATTATATATTAGTAGTCTATTGGTTCCACCTTTTTTTTTTTTGTTAATTTTTATGTTTTCTTTATTTTTAATAACAAAATTGAAATTTTCAATTAAATTTTTTTTAATGATAAATCGATCATAATAGACCTTTAATATATTTATTGAAACTAATTTATAATGACTTTTTATAATGAAAATTATTGATACAAATAGACTTCTAAAACCTAATGAATATTAGTGGAACTAGAAATTCAAGAAGAGTTAAAATTAAAGTTGATTTTTATTAATCATAAAATATTAATGATATTTATTAATTTTAATTTAAAATTTATATAGATAATAAAATAATAAAAGATAATATATAGATATACAAAATTCATAAATAATAAAATTAAATTGACTAAAATTAGATATTATTTTTGTCAATAAATAAAAATTATATCTATTATATATATATATAGTTGCATCATGGGTATTTGGTTAATATGTCAACGAATAAAATTTAAAAAATGATTTTATATATTTTTAATAAAATATTTTTTTACGATTAACTCAACATTTTTCTTTATATTCTAATTATGTGATGTGAACATAAAAAATTCTATATAAATGAGATGATTTCATTATATATTATTTGGATTTGAGATTTAAGAAATCAAGAATATAATAAGTTGGATGAGATTGATTAATTAAAATTATAGATTGGATTAGAGGATTGAACGATAATAATAATAATTTCGTATCAAGGAAATTAAGGGCTATATATATATATGATCAAAATTCATTCATTCTTGTATTGATTAAATTTGAAGTTTTTATCGTAAATGAACTTGTTGTTGCTTATTATATATGATAATTAGATTAAGAAGTTATGATTATTATTTTAATACGTTTTAAAAAAACAATAATCGAATATAATAAAAAGAAACACCGACATTATAAAATTAAATGATAATAATTTGAAGAAAGTGGGAGGAATAGAAGCCAATGAGATATAATTTTCATGCAAAGGCAAGTTAAGAACACTATAAATTGGAGGGTTATGGCAATCGCATGCTTCTAATGATACATCATGCCTTTGCTTCTTTCTCCATCATCACTTCCTTTCAATCACAAGAAAAATTCTACTTCTTCTTTCTTTCTGAAGGTGACTAATCATCCACCCTCCCTTCATTTATCACCCTCCCTTCATTTATTTTCTGCATATAAATTTATAATCCAATGATTATTTATTTATTTATTTTAAAGAATATTTTGTATCAAAATAATAATATATGTAAATAATACAAAAGCTTAATTTCATAATATGGGTGAATTAGAAAATACAAAGCCCTTTAAATACATATAATTTTGAAAATAAAATCTTGCTAAGAAATTTTATCTCGAGAATTACTATTTCATGTAATATGTAAATACGGAATAACAATTTTATATGATAAAATAATACATTTTAGATAATAAAAATCATAGAGAGCAAAAAAAAGAGAAAATACATTTATTCAAGATCATATATCATAAAATAAATTATTCATATAATTTACATAAGAAGTGAATTAATATATTATTTATAATTTTTCTGAGTTGAAAAATTAAAATAAATGCTTTATCAATTTATATATCGGATAATTATCCTATTTATCTTTTTTTTTTCCTGTCAAAATCTAAATCCAACACTAATAAATTTGTGATTGATCCAGGTTTTATCTAGATTTGAAGGACGTACACTATACCACCAACTGTTGCTATCACTAGTCGAGGGCACGAATATGCATACATGGTAAGCGTTTTATGGTTACTTTGTTTTTCTTTTAAAAAAATAATCAAAATCACTTTAATTAGAAATTAACAATAATAATGATGAGATGGGTGATAAGCATGTTTTTTTCCTTTATAATTAAAGGGTTTGTTGTTGGCTTATGTGGTTGAAGTATCTTGAGTGTAGTTTTGTTCACTCTATGGCTTAAAATACTTGGCGCATGAGCTTCACTCCTTAAAAATGTCCAATTTCAATGGGAATGAAAATATTTATACTAAAATATTAAATACTTTATGGTTTTATTTGACTCGAATATGATTACATTCATTCCTATTGGAATGAAGACACATGTAATTGATATTTTAAAAAAAAAATAGAGATTTTAGCTTTAAATAGAACTAAGTCATAATACTTAATATCCAAGCTAGATATAATTAGTCTTTTTGAATTAGAATTTTTTTCATTTTCTAGAAATATAATGGATTATATTAGAAATATATCAATTATTTATTTTACAATTAATAGTTATCAACATTTCTTAACATGATTTATTATGATTATTTTAATATAAGAGGATCTTAATATAATGCTTTTAATGATGGACAAGTGAGTAATAGATAGGAACTTGTCTGTGAGAGGAAAATGATAGCTAAAAATGATTGTTAATATCATGTAGGAGTAAAAGAAAGAATCCATATAGTAAAATACTCATAATTAATTCATTCATTCATAAGATAATAACAATCATCAATGAATAATCCAAAAATATAACCAACGACATCACATCTTATTTCACACATCCATTCCTATGCTTCAAATTGCAAGTAAAGATACCCATGAAAAACAAGTCTCAAGTCTCATGGCTCATGGAGAAATCAAGATTACATATTGAGATATAGATAGATTTTATTTTTATCATACAAGATAGATACATATACACTAAAAGTAGACCCAAATGAATAGAAGTATAAAAATAAAGGATTATGAAAACATTAAACTAGTTTTAAACTAAAGATTTGATATAATGATAGATAGTAATAGCCTTATACATAAATATAGTAATATAGAACTAATTTACATGATAATGAGAGTTAGATTGATTCTGAATATTCAAAACGATTTCATACCCAACTCCCATTTCAGCCCCCTAAAAATGTCACTATAGAATCTAATTTAATTTTGATGATAATAATAAGAGCACCCACTTTTAAAAAAAAAAAAAGAAACGAAAAAAAGAAAATTTAAAGCATTTGTGATAACCATTAAACCATATTTTCTCTAACAACATGAACCATCTCCATCCCAAGATTTTTCCCCTCTTTCCCCTCTTTCCCCTTTTCCTTTTCTTCTTCCTTATCTTTGTCTTCTTTCTCATCATCTTTCATTTTTAGATACATACCATACACATATGAGCAAAATCCCCAACCACAAAGCAAAGTTGACACCACTTTTACCCCGCCAAATTCATCTCCATATACTAGAACTCCGCCCAGCACGTTTACGGCGAGAAGGGCCGTCATGCAGATCCCTCCGGTGAGCGATGATGTTAAGAAAACCATTCCCGCTGTCCCCATGAAGCATAATTGCCAGGTTACTACGTTTCCGAAGACTGTTATCCAATACCAATTTTCCCCTTCATCAAACACCTGTTGACTCTCCCTTTTCATCTCTGAAAACCCGCCGTCTGTTGCCATCCCTACGGTGGCTAATGCGGTGGCTGCAACTTCCATCACCAGCTGCATTTCTATCACCATCCCGTAGCTGTAAACGTTCTTGTATATCTTCTCCATGACTGGCAAATAAAGTGCAAACAACAAGCCAGCTCCTATGGTGGAGAAGAAGCCAATGAAGTATTTAGTTCGAGTTAAGCCTTCCGGTCGATCATGGCCTGAAGCAAATGCGAGAAGAACCGAGCTCAGAGTTAAAAGGATTACACAATTAAGGTTTTGGAAAGTGATTTTTTGTTTGACAATGATAACAGAGAGAATGAGATTGAATACAAGTTGAGATGATAGAAGAAGGGATGAAGTTGAAACAGGAAGATATGAATTTCCCCATGAGAAAAGAAGGTTATTTAGGCCTAACATGAAGCCAATCAGGATAGATAAGACTAACGTTTTCAGAGTGAAACCATCAAAGGGTTTTCTTTCTGTGCATTGGAAGAGATGGTAAGGAAGAAAAATGGGGAAGAAAAGAAGAGGAAAGCCAGCTGATTGAACCCATGTTGACACCCATCTGCTTGAACCTTTGTGGATGAAATAGAACTTAGAAAGCAAGCTAGAAGAGATTGAACCCACAAAGAGGATTGAGTAGTTGATCACTAGAAGAAGTAACTTTTTAGCATCCTTATTAGCCTTTTGGTCTTGTTCTTGGAATTGGGTGGTGAGATTGCTCATGCTCACTAGTAATGTAGTGATGGTGATAGAATAATCTGTGTTTGAGTTGGGTTTTTGCTCTTGATTTTGGCTTTTTATAGTGTCATGGAGAGTGAGAGGTTTTAAGGGTATTTAAAAGTGGGGCTCATAACAATTTTAATAAAAAAATCTTGATTTTTTCGTTTACATAAACCTTTCAAATACTCAAACTTGATCATAAATCTATACACAAATCTATTCAAAAGAGTTGATATCAAGGAAGTACAATACATTTTAGGTTTTTCTTGCTAAGGGAAAGATTACAATAAAAATGTTATGAATTGGATTCTAATCTCTAGCATCTTCCTATGAGATTTTCATGTTTAAATATTTTAATAAAAAGCTTACTTGAAAGAAAAAAATCCACAAGATTGATATAACCGGCTTCAGCAATGAATATAAAAATATAAAATTTTAAATTAATATATAACTCTCTATAAAAGCATCCAATGATAACCAATACTAGTGCTCTTCTACACATCTTGCCTCATCAATGGATTTCTCTTGTGTTATATGAGGGTGTTAATAAATACCCACCATCTTAATTGTACTAGAAATGTTAATGCTACTATCACCTTAAATGATATATTTACACATATATGGGTGTGTGTGTGTAATATATTATAATCTTAAAGACATTGATGATTGCGTAGATAAAAGACAATATAAAGAGCATTAGGGAGTACTAATCATTACCAAATTGAGAGGATGTGTATGGTAAGAGGATAACGCATTTATTTCCATTGTTGGTTTCTTCAATTTAATGTTGGCAAGTGGCCTTCTCGTAAATTGCAAATTCATTATGCTATCACATTATTCTCAATATTTTTCTAGATTTTTTTTAAAAATACTTTTTAAATCTAATGCATACAAATTTTCAAGATTTTAACAAAAGTTTATTTTTTATTTTATTTTATTTTATTCATGATTTAATTATTTTAGATTTAATATAAAATCATACATGTTAAATTTTTTAAAATATTGTTTTTATAAATAATTTTAAAAATTGATTTTTTTTTTCAAAATTCTCCTTCAAACATGGATCAAAGAGCCCGTCAAAATTTTATTTTTCAGTGAGTTAATCAAACAGATTTTAATGTGGCAGCAGCCCTTAATGAAATTGGCTGAATATATATTATTGGACCGTAATGGATTCTTATTTGAGAAATTATTAAAAATAAATAAAAAGCTAAAAATAAAAGGAAAGCAGAGAGCTGTCTGCTTTTAAACTTGTAATCATGCTTTTGTTTTTGCCCTTTTTATTTTACTCCAGTAAACTGGCAGCAGTTCACTAGTCCCTTTGTTCTACCACTGATCTTCTGATGTAATATCAAATCTTGCAGGCCAAGTAAATGTGACAGCTTTCTGATAATTTCATTTAATATCAATTTAAATACAATCTAAAATTATAATCATATCAAAAAATTTACTTAATTTTGATTACTTGTTAGAATAAAAAATAAACTTATGATTAATATATTTTACAACTGAAATTAAAATTCTTACAAACTTGTATTGGAGATGATATGCCTAAAATAACATAAATGTATATTTATTTAGGAAATACATTATATGTATATATATATATTTATATTATAGGAAAAGCATTTGAAAAAGAATTGATAGCTTTTTTAGTTTTCAGTCACTAGTATAAAGTGATTAATAAATATTTTTTTAAAAATGTTCTTAGTGATCATTTAAAACCTGAAGATTTTAAAGAGTTATCCTCTTTTTCTATATGTTTTCGAGTAATATGTCCTCTCTTTAATATCTATTTGGAAATATTTTTTCTTATATTTTTTCTATTCAAAGCTAAATTATAGGGATATATAGCCGTATAATTTATTTATAAATAAATATATATAAATGGATAATATAATTTACAAAATTCAATCATTATTGAAAATGATTACTAATAACAAAGAACCTAACATTTAATTTTAATTAACTATAACTTAACAATAATAATTAATAGGAACCATTAATAACTATAGAATATAAATAATAATTCAACGAATCATTCATATATAATTCAAGTTCTACTAATTCCCAAAGGCATGAAGGTTGTTTTCTTATGATTTTTTTAATGAGAAAATTATTTTTTTTTTAAAAAAAAAAAGGAAAAATAACCCATATGAGACTAAGCTTAAGATGAGCAAGATCAAACCTGCCAAAGAAAAAAGAACATAAAATATGGGCAAAATGGATAATGAGTTGACCTCACTTGCCCATATTCATAAAAAAATGTAAATATATGGATAACTCAAAAGTGTATGAACCAATCTCACATCCCTTTCACTCCCTCCATAGCTTAACTTGCCAAAACCGGATCCAACTTCTCTTTCTTCTTTTTTTTTTTTACAAATTTTATCAAATTCTATATTTTTGTAGGGTAAATCATTATCCTTAAAGTGATGTTGGAGAGTGGATTCATCATCTATCTTCCTTTCTTTTATAAGGGTATTCGAATATTGGTTACATTTTTTTATTTATTAAAAGATATTAAAGTTCGTGAATTATAGTTTTAAGGTTAATTACTTTTTTTAATATTATAAAAAAAATCCTTTTATAGAATTTAATGATCCATAAAATTATTAAATTAGTTTTGATTTTGTCAAAGCTCAAAATTTATATTCTTTTAATCAAAAAGATATTATGGGTTAAAATTAGGTTGAAATTTTGTGTTTAGTATTTAGATTTCGTATATTTGTTCATTTTATTTCATTAATTTTAATTTTATCTTTATTTAAAAAATTTTCATCAATTTCTTTTATGATTTATAAAAAAATTATAAAAAATTTATTGATGAGTTTTGTAGGAACGAAGAGAATATAAAAAATAATTAATGTTTGATATGTAAAAAGAAAGGATGAAAATATGAAAATAAATTATTAGAACAGATCATCATTTCTCAAAAATAATTTTTAAAAATTTACATAAATAAATAAAATCCAATTTAAAAGGTATTTTGATTTATCAAAAAATTAGAAAAAGCTTTGAGACAAGTCATTTACTTGTATGTTCGAGCGATAATCAAATTAATTTTCGAAATCATCTCTTATTAAAATTTGAGTTTGATGTATATATATGTATGTATGTATATAATGATACATGTGGATGTGTAGTAAAGGAATGGTAGGGGAAATAAGCATGCAACGTGTAGCTTGAAAGATAACGAAATAGTACAAAAAGGAGTACGCAAAATACTCTATAGATCACAAAGGATATATGTCAAAAATTTAATCTTATTGCTTCTCGGAAAAGGAAAACCCAAATGCTAAAAAGCTTTTACAAGAAGACGGAAGTCATTGCAATATTGACAGAATATATATATGACAAAAGACAATCGTCCTATATCTTCATTCCCCTTTGGCTTTGATTACCACTCACTCATTAAAGAAACCAATTGACGTCTAGGGCTTTTGCTGCACGAATAAGATCCTTCCACCATCCTTTGTCCTGTACATTTTCCCCCCTCTTTCATGTCAAGGTCTTATTTTTATGCTAATAATTCCCTATTCTCACTATTCCATGAGCCCAATCGAGTGGTTTAAGGGTACGCTTCTCGTAAGGAATGCTTTTAAGGTAAAAAAAGGATCATGATTTGCTCGATTTGGATAAATTTTGAGATAAACATGAAGATGTACGAGGGTTATAAAAGATATCGATACTTGATAGTATTGAATGAACTTTTAAATGTCATCCTAATATGGTTATAGATTTACCTTGCAACGGTGTTTAGAAGTTGAAGTATAGAATTATTTAGGTTTCTGAAGCAATCATATTGTGATTGACTGATTAGAATCCTCTAGATGGCATCAAGGTTAGAATGATGATGTGATTCATGTCATGATTGAACTCAAACTCTTAGTCGCAGGGAGAATCACCTTGTGTGAAACTAGTGTTTCTCAACGTGACTTAGAGTCTTGTGAGCAAAGTCTCAGTTATGGCGATTATCGTGCCGTGCCTATTTTTGCATCTCCAAGTGATTACGGTTCGTGCGAGCTCACTTCTAGTCACGTTGAGGAACCATAATCGTGATTATCAGTATCAAGCTGTGATCCTTATCATGGAACATCAATACATTTGTTTTTATTTCATCCATTTCAAATTATCACGTTGTAAGTCTCATTGTGGTGCACGCCTTAATAGCCCAGGAAATCATTGCCCCTTTTTTCCTTGTATTCTTTGCCACTCATTTGTGTTATTTCTTATTTGATTTGACCCTCAAATCAGCAAACTTCATATGGAACTTATTTAATGGTGATTGCAGTAAATTTCATACAGTAAATGCATGGATCGTTATCACGTAATAAAGTGGAATTAAAAAAATTCAGGATTGACTATATTATGATTTAAACTAAGTACTACAATTTACTCTTTATTGAATATCTAGGAAACCTAATATATCAAAAATTGAATAATTAAAAGATAAAATCAAAAACAAATAATTTGAGAATCAACAATAACTAAAACTAGGGAATAAAAATGTATCCATTAATAGACTCATGGAATTAAATTCACCTAATGAAACTATTCACTTAATTATCAATATGATTAATTGAATTCAAACTTCCATTATTCTATTACTCAATTAAATCAAATTAATAAAACAGAATTAAGCACAAATCTTAAAAAATAATACAAAATCATTAATATTTGTCACAACTACTTAAAATTTTATAGATTAATACATTAAGTTTTATTTGAATTCAATCTTCCATTCTATTATCCAAATATCATATAATCATATAAAAGAGTGATCAATTTAATTATAAATATTAATATCATATATCAATCTCATAACTAATAAAAGAAAATCATAAAATTAAGTTAAATCTACCCATGAATCATGTTATCTTTAACATCTTATATCCCTTAAATAAATTTAGCTAGACATTATAAATAAAATAAATAAATAATAAATAAATAGTGAATTTATAATTAAAGAGAAATGAATAAAAAAATTTGATTAAACGATTGAGATAATCCTCTTTGACTTCAAAGCTTTGAATGTAAACAAAGGAAATAATAGCTAAGGACGAGGAAAAGAAAAGCTAGAAAATTAAGGGAAAATTATGAAAATAAGTTCTGGAGGCTTCCCTTTGACCTAAATATCAAACTCCCTATTTATAGGTTAATTTAAGGTTGACAAACTCGTATAAAATACTTCAGACACCATCCTTAATGTTAGGATGGCATCCAACTCAGCATTCCAAATTCTAGAATTTAGAATTTTTTCTCAAAAACCCTTTCAAACTCCTATCTATGTATGTGCATGGTTTAGGATAAAGTTCTTCTTCCTTGGGATGCTATCTAACTTGTAATTTGCTTGTTTTAAGCTATGATTTTACTTCATGTCCTCATTTTTACCTAGGGGCACTAAATGGTAAATCTTAGTATAAAAGTAAAATTGAATCATTGAATTACATAAAATGAGTAAAAAATTGATATAATAAAACATATAAATTTTTTGCTTATCATGCATCTCGAAGTAATTTTCTTGTATTTACTTGCTAATTCAAATTGGATTTAAAGTTAATTATTTTCAAGTTTTATGTTAACTTCATATTTGTTAATTAGTTTAATTTTAATGGTATGATGTTCTAAAATCATCATGTTTTAGAAGACATTATATAAACTTAATCATTATTGTGTGCCTTAGAAGTGTGTAACATTCAAACCATATATGTAAAGAGGATTCTAGTGTTACATTCTAGATACATATTTGTGTGCATGTAATTATTTGTTTTAAATACATGAGCTCATAAATTCATTACATAACACCAATCCTATATATGAAATTTGTCACTTTTTTAGGTATTTGGGTTTCTTATAAATAAGGGGCTCCTATATGTGAAAAGAAAGGATAATTAATAAAATATTGAGTAAATAATTATCATTTTAAATCTCAATTAATACTTAAATAAATATCATACATTAATTTATTATCTCAAGCATTTTGAATTAAATACAACAAATCAATAAATATCTAGCAAGCCTTTGAAAATCCCTAACATTCAAGTAGGTTTTCCAAGGTACCTTTTTTGGTTTTTAGCTCATTTCATTTTTGAGTTTTTCTTTCAAAATACTTTATGGGCATCTAAGCAAATATGCTAACACATCCCCTATTTGCATCCCCACTTTTTCTCAAACATCCTTATATTATTATTATCATACTTAATTGGTTGTTTCAAATTTTCGATTGATTTCATAATTTCTTTCATTTCCAAACATATTTAATGATCTTTAATGCCTCTTAATGCATTAAATGATCATAAAAAATTATTAAATCCTAATTCTAAATGAGTTTGCAAGGTGAAAGCTAATGATTTATAAATGATAAAGATAGTTTTCGTATTACTTGAATTGGTTTATTGTTATTTTATGTATTATACTATTAATTGGTGCACATGTCCCAAAGATGTATGTTGTTAGATTTTTGGGTACGATTATGCATGCATGCTCACACCTCACATTCAAATGCTCAAAATCATTTTTAATAATAATATTTTATCTTTATTGTGAATAACATTTATGTGTGCATACATGTTTCTTTTATCTGAAATTATTTGCTTTAAAATAATTTTTTTTACATGCTAATTTGTATATTTTTTATTTATGATAACCTTTGATTCCTATAGGTTTTCCATAACTTAATGATAGTGTTACATCCACAATAGACCCTAGGAGAATACGTATAAGTATACGTCTTGTATAGACATGAGTTTAGGGTTTAAGGTGTTTGTATGTGTGTTGATGATTTATGTCCATGCTATAGTTTGTAAGATTTTATGTACTTATATGCATGGATGGAATTGTATATGCTAAGTGTTTATAAGTGCCTAAGATTGTGCATGTGCTTATGATATATATATTTTGAGGTATGCGTATATTGAATGTGCGTAAGATGTTATGTGCTTCGGATGTGCTTAGGTTGTGTAAAATGGTCCTATATGATGTGTTTAATGATTTAGAAGTTTGCTTCATATGCCTAAGTGCGTACATGACATTTTAGGACTAGGCATGCATGAAATGGACCTTGCTTGTAGTGCAAGCTATGATTTGGTGTGTCGTAGCCTCCTCGAGAAGCATGCCTCATTGGGAAGCGTGCCTTCTCGAGGTGAGACGATGAATGTTGAGATTAAATGTCATTTTTGGTTTGGTGATTGAATTTGGTGGCTTGGCAATTTGATTTGTGTTGTGAGGTTGTTATTTTAGTAGGAGGAATTGGCCTTCACGAGTCGTGCAATTGGTTGCACGAGTCGTATGGGATGGCAGTAGGCTTTGGCCAAGTTTT